>VRLP01002865.1:0-76414 GCA_009660295.1 Lophius piscatorius
TTTTATATATATATATATATATATATATATATATATATATATATATATATATATATATATATATATATACGCACAAAATATAGCAGTTATAGCAGAAAGGTAAATGAAGATTAAAAACAATGTAGTAACTACATTAGGGTAAATCCTTAAAAGCAATGTTTTGGATTCTCCAGATTCTTGGAATGTTCTCAAAATTCTGATAATGATCCCGGGGTCAGTCAGTTCTAATTTGTTAAATAAACCATCATACCTCCATGGAATGTTGCTTGGAGTGAAGTCAGAAAAAAAGTTATTTTACCTTCAAAGGGTGCGACATTGCTATAAATGTCATTTAAGGCCTAAAAATATTCTCAAAACATTCCTGTGGTATCATTCCAAAAAAACATTCACAGAAAAGTGAAATGTTCATGAAAATTTCCCCGGAATTCATGACCTTTCTTTGCCTACTATCCTCTAGCAATCACCTGGAGTTTATCTCTTTGTAACTGTTAAGTTCATTCCTATTTATTATTATGAGTATTGTTTTCTCATCATCTATGAGTTTTAATTAATTATTTTGATTAAAATTATTTACAAAACTGCCATAGTTTTCTAAAATTAAATAAAATGCCTTCCAGTTATACAAAGCTAGAGAGCCCAATTGACCAATAATCCAAAACCTGAGGACTTAACCATGATAGGAAACACATTATCTAAATTTTGGGAACTGGAACCAACAAAGTTGTTTCCAGCAAAGTCGCAGTTTTTTTCCAGGTCTGCATAAAACATGCAAATTAACTGAATAAATGGTTTTAGGAAAAACAGCATGTACAGCAGGCTTTGAGGTCAGGAATTAAACCTCCATTACAACACACACTTCCTTTTAATTGTGGGATTGGTTCAGTGTGATGGTACAGTAAATATTGGAAAGCTTGTAGTGGTATTAATTTATTGCATTAAAAGTATGAAAATGACATGTAATATAATTTAAATTATTCTTCTTTCACTCCCAGTTTCACATTAGAACATGGTCCGACTCAAAAGCTAAAGCCAAACCTTATTTAGATACAGCTTTGCCAGTGTACTTTACAGCATCCTCACAGTACAATTTTTCATTATGTGGAATTAATTCCCTGTTATCCCAGCTTATTGAACCACTGGCCCCTCACCTAATGTGCTCTGCTGTCCCACTCAGACTGTGTTTTAAGAGCTCGACGGAACAAGGACAGAGTGACTTTCGCTGTGATTACTAATGGGCTAAGCCACGCTGCAAGCCTCTTACTTCTTCTGCAGCTGGAATAAGCAGTAAAAGTTACCCATCAAATCCCCAAAGCAGCCAGAGTTCAGGGCTAAGAGTTCTACTCATAAATGAAGAAGGTGTTAAAGACATACGTCATAACAACAATGTTAAATGCTGGAAATTATGTCAAACTTGTTGATACATTTTCTTGTACTGTTTTGAAGCACTCGGTGTCTGTAGCTTAAAACTAATGGTATCTAAGTACAGCAAATAGTCAAACGTTTTTCTGCACAGTGCGATAACATTAATTCTTAATGCAATTTGTGCCAGGTAACCCAAATGACGAGAATAACTTCAGCAATTCAAATTTAAAATATTTTGTGAGCTTAAATGCGAGGTGCAAATGTTAACTTGGGCAGGAGATTTGCGATGTGCATTGTCAGTTGGATGGTGATGTGGAAGTGGAGGAGGAGCTAACCATCAGTGATGAATAAGTATTCAGATACTTTACTTGAATAAAAGTACAGTGCTTACCCTCCACTTTGTAAATACTGTATTACAAGTAAAAGTCCAGCATTCAGAAGCTTACTTTAAGTCATAGTATGCAAGTATTAAACAACAAAATATACCTAAACTATCAAAATAAAAGTACTCATGGTGCAGTGAAATTGTCCCTCTGTGTTTCACTATTAAATTTGGATTCAATTTATTATTATATATTTTTCTATATTACTGCTGTAGATAGATGATAAAGTAACCTTAATACTTTATGATGTTGATTCATTTAATCTTCAAGATCACCATTACCAACATTCACTCGAAAGTTGTAGAGCTAGTCGAGCGAGTAAGTTTTACCTGTGAGTGAAGTTTTAAGGACCTAGCTTAGGAGTTAAATTGGTTGTCCCCTAATTAGAGGATCAGCAGTTTGATCCCAGGACTGCCTGTGCAGTCTACATGCTGTCTTTATTTTATCTTATTGTCTATCAACAATTAAGACATGTATATCATGGACATCAGCATTCAACAGCATTCATTAATTTATTCATTTCATTATCTGTAACCGTTTTTCGTTTTCGTTGGGGCTGGAGCCTATCCCAGCTGACATTGGGCGAGAAGTTGGGTACATCCACGATTCGGCAGTTCATCACAGGCCCAAAGTTACCTTATATGTTCAAACTTAATTGGGTTATTTTACAGTGAATTAGGTACAATAACTTTTCAAAATGATTTATTTATTCCAAAAATAAAAGACGAGATAAAAACGGTTCTCCTTCTTCTTGATTCGACTGTTCCCCTTAATGGTCGCCACAGCGGATCAACTTGATCTGCATATTAATTTGGCATAGTAATAATAATAATAATAATAATAATACATTTATGGCATAGTGTTTGGCACACTAGAATTACACCGGCGTGTGACCCTTTTTCGTCTGGATTGACCCCTTTGTGGCTGGGTTAATGAGATAAAAACAGTTAACGCTACTTAATCACGCTCTTAGGACCTGGACTCTACAGAAATGTACTTTCTGTCGCACGTTGCTCAAATATTTTCTATTCGAGGTAGAATATATATTCCAGCAGAAGATATTGGCCTGTGGACATAAAGTCACTGCTGCATAGGATTTAGGCACAAAATAACACCATAGTTATTGGGTAATATTTGCAAATTATTTTTTATTTTATTTTTTATGAACAGAATTGCATATGAACAGTAAAATGACAGGGTAAAAATGCCTAGCAACGTTTATAACATCTATCTATTCAATGATTTACTCATGAAACAAAATACATATGAATATAAACACTTGAAATGCTTTTCATAGTAAATAGTCATAAATGCAATTTAATTTGATTAATTAATTTCAAAGCTTGTAATTGATCTTTTTTTTAAATTCGCCTGAAAGCCCTAGTATTTGTATGATGTTTAGATTGGGTCTTGAATGTTAGAACTTGCGAAAAGGGGGTGTCTAATGTGATTGAAAGTTTTCTATTAGAATTTATCAGAGATTATTTTTGGACAACATGGTCTCTCTCTGCATAAGTTGTATGTGGTTAGTTTTTTGCATCACTCCTATTTATTGACTTCTTTAGTTCTAGGTTGAGGTTTTTATTTTAATATTCAATCACTATCTGTGCTTTTTTCCTCATTCTTTCATTTATCATGATTTTAAATATCACCACTTACGTACTACTTACTTCTAGAACCCTAAAATATCTCAACATTGTGTATTTATTTTTATTTGCAGCTGTGCCCATATTAACTGTAATTGTACATTGTGCTGTTTTAATGTGTAAATTATGCTGTGTGCTGCAGCCATATCACACTAGCAAAAGAGATTCCTGACCCCAATGGGATATGTCTTGGTTAAATGAAAACAAAGAAAAATCTTAATTTTAACTGGTTGTTTTATTGTATGTCTTAGGGTTCTAGTTCTTGTGTTTCACGAGAACTGGCTGATCATTTGTAATATTGACTAATGAATCTGATTAAGAAAGGTTATACTCTTCTTCTTTTCATTGTCATTAGTGTCAGATCAGGTGAAGCACGCCTCAAATATTTATTTCTTAAGACGTATTTATGATGTTGCAGCAATAACAAAGCATCAATTCTGTGGCATTTATGTGCAAGTCTGGTCTGGCATTAAGAATCTCCAGCCCTGACCAGGACTCTCACTAATTAATAATACAATGCTGTTGTGTTTATGAAAATGCACAGATTTCCCTGTTGCTGAAGATGTTTACATTTCTTTAATTACTGCAGCAGACAGCTTCCCGGGATAACGTTTCTGACTGTGCTCATTGACCATCTTTCCATTGGCTCTTGCAAGATTTTTATTGCTCTTCTTTTGCTTTTTTTTTTTTTACCAAACTATTGGAGCCCTGATCAAGCTCCATATTTTGAAGTATATTTGAATGCTTGATATTTGAACATGGATTGTTTCTCTGTATTTTTGCACTGGCTGCTGAAGGTGTTAAAGCTTTGCCATATTTGTTGCTCAGAAACAACTGTATTGTGTTTCCACAGGTGATGGCCTCCCAAAAGAAAACAGTCCTTTTATCAACAACACAGACAACGACAAAAGCAACAGCTATGATGGCACCAACTTGGCCCTTTTTGAGGTAACCAATCAGCCCTTTTTTTCTTTATCAATTAATTATGATCCTTTAGAACAGAGAACTGTTTATATTTTAGACTTTTTTTCCCTGGACGGTGAAGTTAGGTGTTGCGCTGCTCTTCCTCTCATTGTCTATTGTCCTCTGCATTGGTTAGTTCTGTTAGGTTTGCTGTGAGAAAGTGGATTGGTTTGCGTTAAGGGAGATTTATATCAATTGAAAAAACTCAGATGTGGGAGGTTGCTTTCGTGCAGATGAAATGAAGCTAGAATTTTTTGCCGATAGATTCAAGAAAGACACAAATATGTACAAATACAATGAAGACAATTATAGTTTAAAAAGGTCTCTTTCATAAAGAAGTGCCTTTTCATCCCAAAATATGTATTATGAATATTAATACAGATTACTTTGTTATATTTGACCATATGAGAATTTGTTTTTTGGAAAAGAGATGTATTGATTCCTTATGGAAGAAACAAGAAATCTGTTGACTTTCTGCAGTATGTACTGAAACATAATAAAAAGTGGTAATAAAAGAAAAAAAATCTCTCAAAATGTTTCAAATCCATTTAATAACCTCACACACTCTCCTGTACAGAGCTAAAGGCCGCGCCCATATTCATCTTGATTTTACTTACAAATAAGGGTGTACTAGCAAGCCAATAAGAAGTTGTGTAATTCTCTGTTCACATCTCTTCTCACGCAAATGTCACCAAGGATTATTTGCGTTCGTAGTACGAGTAACGCAAACCTGCAAGTAGATGCCTTTCTCTTCCAGAAGCTATAAATGCAATGTTTTTTTTCACTTGTTCACCCTGTCCTCAAGCATGACTAAAGTAAATACTTCTCCTGCTTTGGATTTGTTGTAAAATCAAAAATTTCTCGTCGTGTCTAAGTTCACAACATTATCCCGAGGCAGAAACTTACTGCTCCGATAAGAATCCTCCAATCAATACGCCATCACACCTCCTGTTTTCCCCACTCTGCATGAAGCTGACTAACCCTCCCCCCCCCCCCAAATAAAAAACTTCCAAGGTTAATCTAACTAAGGAAAAATACTTTCTTCCTCTGCAGGAGGAAATGGACAGCAACCCCATGGTGTCGTCACTCCTCAATAAACTGGCAAACTACACCAATCTCACCCAGGGGGCTCAGGAGCACGAGGAGGCTGAGGAGGATGAGGGACCCAAGAAAAAAGCTGTCAAGGTACAGTGGACTTGTCATATCCACCTCAGTAACGTTTAAACAGTTGTTCTTTTAAACCCATGAACCATCTAACATAACAGGTCTGTGACCAATGAAGCCTTGTTCTCTTTTATACTATTCTCTGTCTGTAAAGGGGGCATGCAAATGTGGTCACCATATTCTCTTCATTGTATTTTATTAATTGCTTACTCTTTTATTCTTTATCGGAAATTCAAACAAAAGATCCATACACGGCAATGTTACAATCTAATCAGATTTCATGTTTCGTTTTACTCTAGCTTTCTGCAAGGATCTGGAATTCTAATTAATTCCTGAAAAAAATCCTGAATGTTATTTAGGGGGACCTAATAACATGTTTATCTATTCTATTCTTTCTAAATGACTATAAAAATTATACAATTATTACAACTATACCATTATTATCAGACATTCTTATTCTAAAAAGAACTTTGAGAGCGTCCGTATGCCTTACCTTGCATTTGTGCTATTATCCTGAAAAGAATCCGTTATCACTGTCCTATGCATGTAGTAAAAAAACAAATGTTCAAAATATTTGTCTGTCAGTAGTCCTCTCAAATAACATCACTTCAATAATGAAACTCTATGTCATTGATTGTTCGTTGTGTTGCAACTCTTAAGTCATTCCAGCTCAGACCCAAGTCTGAATGCTGAATCGACTTGTAATTAGGGCTTTGATTTTAAAGTTTCCTTTCTACAGTGCAAATAGCAACAATAAATGAACTGTCTGATGATTTTTAATGTAATAAAAATAGGAGCTAGACAAGACAGTAGAAGACTACCTCAAAATAGGAGAAATTAAAATTTAAAAATATCAGGCTGGAAAACCTATGTCTTATTAGTCTAATAGTCAAGTGGCATTTCGATGGAGGATAAACCACACATTTAAAAGGTCAACTTACTAAACTTGACCTTCCTAACTAACTACTAGTTAGGAAGGATTGGTAGAAAGGGGAGTAAACTTAACATACGTTGTTCAAAAGTCAAACAACCGGCAGACGGTCAAGAACAGCTGGAACTATGTCTCAATGCTGGCTGTATTTTCCTGGTTTGCAACTGGGTTGCTGGCGCCTTCTTTATGAGGAAGGTGGATATACATAAGCATTAACAGGGAGATGCCCAAGTAAGCTGACCTTCCAGTCTACACCATATCCACTCTTTCACGAAACACACAAAGAAATTCCGGTCATGACTTTAATTGAAGTGAACCATGCTGTAGGCGTCACATGACCATTGTAAACTAGTTATTATTACAGCTCTACTCACACACTTACAACCATGTATACTAGTACTACTCACCCATCTGCCATCCGTCACATTAATCCCTCCTCCACTCTCTTGTCGACAGAGCCCTCAGATGGGGACCTTCATGGGTGTCTACCTTCCCTGCCTCCAGAACATTCTGGGGGTCATTCTGTTCCTGCGTCTGACCTGGATCGTTGGCACTGCAGGCATCTTGGAGTCCCTGGCTATTGTCGGCTTGTGCTGCTCTTGTGTAAGTGTCCACCTCATATAACCGGAGGAGTTTTCTCTGTTTGCTCTCATCAAACCATTACATGGAATGTGACATAATTTTGGAGTTTCTCTTGTTGAATGAATGGCACCAGAGATGCTTTGCATCGCTTGTATCAATATCACAATTGATGATCCCTTTCGCACTCTCAATTGACTGTACTACTAGTAATAGTGTAGTAGTCTTACAGTTTCTCAACCCTACTGGGTGCAGACACCCCTTGATGTCTAGACACTGGTAGGGGCGGCTGATGATTCTGCTGAGAACAATGAAGGGTTACGTCTAGTGACTGTGACCCGAATGTGCTAGGAGATAGTCCTCCTGACTGAACCTTCACTAAAACTCATAACAAATATTTCTGCATCTGCCACATTGCATAAGGATTAAGCATCATGCACACATTTAACATTCTATGGAAGATTAGCAGCCTTCTCCAGAAGAATAACTGAGAGGAGGTGGTCTGACATGTAATATGGGTATTATTTTATAGAGGTTTTACACAAGCCTTTAGAGCACTGATGTTCAAAATTATGTAAGACAATGCACACTTTCATCTCTCTAAGGCATCATGAACACATTAGCACATGATGATGAGTTGGAGTGTGATGCTGGATTGTTTTGACACTTGGAACAGATGCTGCTTACACTTTAAGTTGTAGACTGATGCAGATATTGTAATGGCAGCAGTAATGAATTTCCTGCCGGTCGACTTAACCGCCACTCATCCCTTCTATATTTAGCCTCTGTTACTCTCCATTTCCCACACACCACTAGCTTCTAATGGTATGGCAGCTTGATGTGAGAGGCCTCCATCTGGAAAGTGTCAGAAACATAGAGACACCCACATCAACACTCACACTGTGACTATATTTGCCCGTCCCACGGCAGACAATGGATTACGTCACTTTAATCAGGGAAAGTACGAACAAAAGGTCAAATCAGTTCAATGGTTTGAGTCATAATGAAATAGTTGATTGGTGCAACAAAGTGGTTCTCAAACATTTCAGAACAATACATAACCCTTCAATCCACCCCACAAATTGCATGAAACAATGAAAGGAAGCAGCTAAGTTAATAAGTTATGTTAGATGTTAATCATTCGATTTTATTTTTTTAAATGGATCAAATCTGAGTGTTGGTGAAAGGAAGATCATTAAAACAGCATCTGCGTTTTCCTGACACACATAAAATATAGTCAATTTACTTTTTTTCCCTCTTCATCCAAACCGCTACGCCTCCTGCTGTGGCTCAGTGCCCCCTCGCCCCAGTTTGAGAACCACAACTAGAGCATGATTAATTTCATTTACAGTTAGGACGAGGCTGGAAAAGTTACCAGATTATCAACTTTGTTAAATCGTGAACTAAACATAACATTTACTCGTACTCCTTTGACACCAGAATGGATAATTAAATCCACAATTATTTTTTTCCTATTTGATATCTATATCTCATTTATTTATTAGAATTCATAAGTCCGATGCAAATATGATGACAAATGATGAGGAAACAAATTTCAACAGCAGTATCTATACTGTATTTGTAATGCTGTAAATTAACATCATATTTTGTAGATGTAAAAACTTCAGTCATGGAGACTATTTCATATATTCCAATCCTTATGAGTGCGTCAGGAGGGTTTACCTCTTCCACTTCACTGCTGTTACATAATAAGAGCGAGCCGAGCTTAGTCAAACGGATTAAAAGTAATTTTCATTGCATCTGACTTCACACTGACGGCTCTCCATCGGCCACCTGTTTATAGGTCATATTTAGTGTGGCCCAACCCATCTAGAAAAATAACCAAAATAAACTCTGAGTTAAAACTGTTGGGATTTAACGGCATCTTGCGGTATTTACTTTCATTTATTACTGGTGGCCTTGTCTCTGTATTTTTTTTTGTAGTTTTTCTTCTTTATTGAGTCCCTCATTGTTCAATAATGTTTTTACTCTCTTACAAAGAACCCATACTGGCAGTTCCTGCTGCTGTTATTTTCTCATTAATTTATTATAGACACTAGAAGTCTGTTTTTGCTTTATAATGGTAAACATCATGCATTCAAAAGGTAAGATAGGTTGGATCTTTTTCTTTTATTTTTAAAGTTTGATTTTTATAGTTTGTGTTACACTGTAAAACTTAAGTAACCGAAACTCAAAAAAGTAAGGCAATCAGTTGGCTTACTGTTTTTTAAATATTTTAAGTCTTTGATTATCAGAGCTTACGTATTCAGTTATTGGATGGGAATGTATTTTTTGATTACAGTTAAATTAAATTACAAACTCCCCTATGATGCATTTTTTTAGAGTCTGGGAGGAAGTTGGAGGACCAAACTCTACTCAGAAAGGCCCTAGGGCAAGAGTTGGAAAGTGAATCCGGAATCTTTTTGCTGTGAGGAGATGATACAGCTCCAGCTGCGTGGATTGAGGTTTCAGGACCACAGTCCAACCCCTCACCCAACCTTACTCCTAACCCTAACCTCACCCCAACCTCACTCCTAAGCCTAACCCTAACTCCTAACCCTGTCGTCTCAGTCCCTGAGAACTGACACTGTCGTCCTTAAACTGCAGTCTGTGGAAACTGCAGCCATATACAGTTGGCTCCAAGGCAGTTTTGCTACCAACTGAGCCATTACAGTAAATTAATTTTAGTCTGTACCTGTGAATTAAACATTTTTAGCAGCGGTTACATCATTTACAAAAAGTTTTATGGACACAAAAGAAAGCAAATGCTATTTTTTTTTATCGTTCTACACGTTATGTTGCATGTTGCTTTCATTGAATGCTGATTCTCTGAATCGTGCATGGTCAAGCCAAGCTAGTGAATATCTGCTTACAGTTCCTGTGGAGGCGGAAGTTAAACTTGTCAGCTAATTGGCTTTTCTCCAGCTTGTCTGCCATTTAAAACCGGATGCCCAGCAAAGATCACAGGGTTTATCATGGTCATGACCTTGTCCTTCCTCCTTCTCTCTTTCTTTTGTCCTCTTTTTTCCTCCTTCCCTCTTTCTTTTCCCCATTTGAGTATTAACTTTCTCAATTTGTTTATACCTCTTACTTCATATCTCTGCTATGTCCTTTCTCTCATCTAGAACTGATAAGTAACAGGCTGACGGAAGTATCGTCTGTAACATTGACTGATTTCATGGAAAAGCTCATTCATTACAATAGGCACAAGGTTTAGAGCATAAGCCCCTTTAAGTATTTTAGCAGCAACTAATTGCTTAATTAACCTTTATCTACTATCCTATCATTGGGCATAGCATGAGAGGAAAAAGTTTCTTATGGGTATAAAATGATCATGGAGGTTTGTGTTCTATGTCATACTCCCTTTTTAAAATATCAAACTGAAAATTAACTACATTAACTAACTAGATTAGCCTGACTAAAAAGACACATATTTTTAGTCAGGCTCTTACTAAATATATTTATTAATTTTGTAGATAGTTTTTTATTTGTCTGCATTTCAGTCAGTATTGATTAGTATCATTTTATGTTTCAATATTTTAGTCAGTTTTTATTAGTTTGTGTATTTATAGTAGTCTTTTTTAATAGTTTTCTAGCTTTCTGTGTTTCCTCGGTTAAGTAACTGTTTTTATGGTTGAATGCAATACATTTTTATCAAGTAAAGCATTTTTTGATACTAATTTATGTATGAAAAGTGCTATAGATTTACGTTTTTTATTGATTGTTTTGAGGAAAAACTGAATATTAAGAAAAAGTTTTGTTTATTCTGATCTTGTTGTCTCCTCTCCACAGACCATGTTGACGGCCATATCCATGAGTGCAATCGCTACCAACGGTGTTGTTCCCGGTAAGATTTGGTATTTACACACAATATAACATGGAATTATTAAAGAAGAAATTATCAAGCTTATCATTTCTTATTTTTGATGAGATAAATTCGAGCAACAGTAATGTTTTCAAGGTTCCAGCCAGAGTCTCCCTACTCTTTTAATTCAATAAAAAATCCTCCTATTCCTTCAATGTTTGCTGATTTTCATACTACATATTAGCAGATGACGTTCTGTCTATAATGAGAAGGAGAATACAGAAATGAGTTCTTTCTGCCCAAATGGATTGTATCATTATAACTATTATTATTATTATTTTTATTATTATAACTCAAAGCCTGTTCAATGTTTTTTCACTCATTTTTAGGTGGTTGGATTTGGTTTTGATCGTATTTCAAGTTTTCGTATTTCAACTGTTCCCTTTTGGGGTCTCCACAGCCTATTGTATTATGCTCCCATAACCAACCCATTTCCGTATATAACAGGGAATAGTCTAAATTGCCCCAAAAACTGGTATGAACTGAATGATATTTCACACATACATGCAGGGCTCCTACAGTTGAGCATATTATAATTTGTTTCTTTCAGTTTGCTTATTTGCTTATTCATTTTTCGGCACATTTAAACGTTTTTCATGGCAGTTTGCTCATATTAATCTGTTATTGATGTGGCCCAAATTAAGTTATCTTAATAACGGGGGCATGAATCTATATATTTGAGTGTTCCCTTTAAAACTGGATTGGGAAAAGTTAGATTATCTTTATCATGACACATGTTTCTCTCTCTCCCACAGCTGGTGGCTCCTATTATATGATTTCCAGATCTCTGGGCCCAGAGTTTGGTGGGGCTGTAGGTCTCTGTTTCTATCTGGGCACAACCTTTGCTGGCTCTATGTACATCCTGGGTACTATAGAGATTCTGCTGGTGAGTGAGGAGTGTACGTAGACTACTTAATTAAGGTGACTCCACTTTTTATCATTTATCCTGCTTCAGCGTGTCTTTTCTGTCATTCCATTCCCAACCAGACTTACATCGTGCCTAAAGCAGCCATATTTGTGGCAGAGAGGAAGGAGGATGAAGCGGCTGCCCTACTTAATAACATGCGTGTGTACGGCACGTGTTGCCTTGCGCTGATGGCTGTGGTCGTCTTCGTCGGGGTGAAATATGTCAACAAACTGGCACTAGTCTTCCTGGCCTGTGTCATCCTCTCCATCCTAGCCATCTACGCTGGAGTCATTAAGACCATCTTTGAGCCTCCAGACTTTCCGTGAGTCCATAAAACAATAACCTTTTAATAATATTTTAATTTGCAGCAGCGTTTTAGTAGCAGTTACTAAATTGTGTCCCTCTTCTCTACTTTTTGTGACAGTGTTTGTATGCTAGGGAATCGAACTCTACAGAACCACAACTTTGATCGATGTTTGAAGACAGAGGTGATTGATAATCTGACAGTCACTACCAAACTGTGGGGGCTGTTCTGCGATGGACCGGAGCTTAATGCCACCTGCAATGAATACTTTAACAATAACAATGTAACCAGAATGCAGGGAATTCCCGGATTGACCAGTCGAGTCATCTCAGGTGGGAACTTTGGCGGTTTTTGTGGCTGTGTGGCTCTGAACTTATCTTAAAAGGAATTTACTACAATGTTTTATTAAGTTTGGCACAGAATACTGGAACATTCCTCATGTTATGTAAGTCCTGGCCATGTCAAAGTAGTTTTACGCCGTACCTGAGGTGCAAACACATTGCTGCCATATTTCTTATGAAGCACTTGCAGAAAACATGACTAAGAACGATTTTTCATTTGGTCATTTACTTTCGCTTTCGTATTTTTTTTCTTTTGTTCTCTATCAAATATATCTCCCTTTTGCATAACATTAACTTATTTCTGTCAGATGTTATTTCTGTTTCCTGGGAAAAGAAGAGAAACAAGTGTGGATATGCGAAATGGCTGGGATTACACAGTCATCTCTGTTTCTTGAGTGAGAAAAATAGGTTGAAGCATCAAAGTTAATATATTGTCTCTCCAAATTAAATAATCCAGATTTCAACTCCAAAAAATTAAACAGGGTAGAAAGGGGAGAAATCAGCACAACTTTGCTTTAACGTGAGCCTTTTTCTTGATTCCTTCAGTAAGATTAGGTCCTCTGATTTTTTTTTTTTTTACACAACCACTTAATGTTTTCTGTTTCCTTTGTCTCATGTAGAGAATATGTGGTCTCAGTACGGCCCCCTGCGTATGCTGGTAGAAGATACAAATATGGCATCTGTCGGTGGCAGTGATCCCGCTAAGGACATCTACATGCCTTACGTTGTCAACGACATCACCACCTTCTTCACTTTGATGGTTGGCATCTACTTCCCTTCTGTGACTGGTGAGAGATGAGAAAAGCGAGACTCACTATTCTGTTGGGATCATTTGTGCACGTTGGTCGTATGCTTTGTTATATGTTATATGTAACTGCCTATGTTATTGTGGTTCAGGTATCATGGCTGGCTCAAACCGCTCCGGTGACCTGAGGGATGCCCAGAAGTCTATTCCCATCGGGACCATCCTTGCTATCATTACGACCTCCATCATCTGTATCCTTCAAGTATCTAGTAATTTACTAGTTTATAGATTAGAGTTACTTTATTGCCATATCAAGCACATTTTTATGAATTGGCCTTCATACATCTCCTTCCAAAAAATAAATTAAAACAACTCACTTAAAGGTAGAAGCAACCCTATATCACAGTTGAGTTTGCAAAAAATGTGAATATATTTAATTGTATTTTGACCGTCATATAAAGACGCAAACTAACCCAAAATAACCCACATAACACGAAGGCCTGACTAATACAAACAATTGAAGAACAGCCACCCAACAAGCCCACAAAGGACCCCCTACCTTAACCTCTACCCGAACCAAGATATAACCGACTGAACCTAAAAGAAAATAAGACTGACATAAGACTACTTGGCCAATCAGGTGAAAGATTGAATTAACAACTGAATATTACAGTTACTCTCAGCCATTTTACAGACTAATCCCTGCACTCAATGCAAGGCAGTAGAGGAGAGGGAAAGTGTGCCAGAGGTACTGCCATTTATAGACTTCTCCCTCAACCACTAGGAACTGCGTGCACCTGAGAATAAGGAGTTAATCTGTTTCCACTAGTGTCAAAATAAAGAACTGTCTCTCAGGTGCCCTTGTTTCTGTTTAATTATCAAGACCAGTGCAATGCTGGCGTCATTTTAAACAGTGAGCTGGGGTACCATAAGCAAGAAAGCTTTGACATACTGCACAATGCATCTGGTGTGACTTACATATGCGTTTAGAGCTATTGACTTTTAAATCTTCTAGGGTCAGACCACAGATACATAACACTACCGTCCAGACATTCTGACTCCTGTTTATACAAACATCTGATTCACCTCCGATACTACCTCCGCTGTAATCATCAATATGAAACATTGAGTTTCATATTGAGCGCATTGTCTCACATTTAAAAGGCCGTGTATATGTTGCTGTGAAAACATACATAATTACAAAAGTACATCAGAAGAGATACAATATACATTAGAAAGGAGAAAAAAGGAAAAAGTGTTACACTAGTGAAATACATAGAAAGATATAAAAACTTTGTCTCACACAAGTAACTGAAATTCATCTTTGACCTGCTTAACAATTGTATAGATAAAAACACATGTAGGCCATATCCAACAAAGTAACCATAAAACAATAAATAAAACTAAGGGACAACCACATTGTGAAGGCAGACTGAGGTGGAGAAAACTGACGATTTTAAACTAGTCATGATGATAATGGCAGTGAGAATGAAGGATTTTTTTGTATTTTTTTGCGAGCAATTAAGACTTTGTAGCAGTGACCTATTGGCAGCAACTGAGTAGAAGGGTGAAAAGGGTGGGTGTGGCTCCTAATGATGACAGGGACTTTCCTGATTACTGACAATGAGTAAAGTTCTTTTTATGGAGCCAAAAAACTGTCAAGTACTCATACTACTATGTATAAAGTAAGTTGTTAATTGCCATATATTTACACCTTAAGTGCTTGTGTGTCTCAATGTATGTACCTAACAGCCTCAGGTTATGTGCAACAACAGCAATATTGAAAGGATGACAACAGATTAAGTTCACTCTCCCTAACAGTACTTTCCAGATGTCACCTGTGTTGTGTTGTTCGGTGCCTGCATCGAAGGAGTTCTGCTTCGAGACAAGTAAGACTTCAACACAGACCAGGTCCTGTAAAATACAGGACTCACATACTGTATGTATTTATAAAACCATTTTGAATATAGATTGATTGAAACTTTATTTATCCACACACGGGAAATGAACACGTAACAGAAAAATGTATGGTCATGTAAAAGTATTCAAATTAACCTGCATAGCACCCTGGTAGGTTAATGTGCATATTAGCAAATTTCTGCAATCATTTTGTGTGAAAGAGAATTACGGTTGTTGATGAAAGTGCAAACTGCTGTGTTTTTCAGCCCAGAGCCTTTTCAATAATGTTGATATCAATATTGGAAAACAGGGAGCAAATATAGACTGTTATGTTTTTAAAGAGAACTGAAAAATTTCTTAAAACTTCTGGAAATTGGGAATACATTTTTGCATGGGAGTGTTTGAGATAGTGAGGACATATGACAGCAAGACTGTGTGTGCACACGCAATCATGTGGCAGAGTGTTTGTTTAGTTGGGAAAATATAACCGGTCTATAGCACTGAGGAATAAAATAGAGAAGACCGTGACCCATTAATGGTACGTAATATACTAAATACTTCCATTTTATGTTTGGTGACATTAAAGAAGCAGAGAATATTTGAAACTACTATTTTAAAACCCAAATTCCAAAATATTTTGGACCTTGTCAAAAATACCTACAAAGACAAAACACAATTATTTAAAAATACTTCTTAACAATATCTAACAGAATCTAGTACGATTATGATTTCTAAAATTTCTAACCGTCCAAAGTCTACTTTGTCTTTGCTCCATAATACTTCACACATTTTCAATGATGGACAGGCCTGGACTGCGACAGGCCAATCTCCCCAAATTCTTTCACTCAGGCAACTCTGTTGTAAGGCAGCACAATGTCGCTTCATGGTCTCGCTTGAATAAGCTGCTTCTGAATAGAAGCATCTCGTTAGTCCAATCTCTTGCTAGTCTTTTCCAACGTTTTAGAGACATGTTGCTGCATAAAACTCAGAAAGAAGTGAAGACACTGAACTGTATTTTATTCAGTGTTTTCATTTGAATTGAATATCAAACGATTAATGAAATGTTCTCATTTCTTTTGATTATCTCAACATTTATTGAACCATGGTCGTAAAATGGTGTCACATTTTTACACGTTTCATGGAAAAATAAATAAATGGGGTTTGGTTGATGTTATTGACATTGTTTTTGAATTACAGGTTTGGTGACTCAGTGAAAGGAAACCTGGTCATAGGTACACTATCATGGCCCTCGCCCTGGGTTATAGTGATTGGCTCTTTCTTTTCCTGCTGTGGTGCGGGGCTGCAGAGTTTGACTGGGGCCCCTCGTCTACTGCAGGCTATCGCAAGAGACAGCATCGTACCTTTCCTACAGGTTTGACACAATAAACAGCCAAAGCTGTCTTTATCACTCTGGTTTTTTTATTTTTCAGTATTCATCTCTGTTTTTTTATTATAGGTGTTTGGTCATGGAAAAGCTAACGGGGAACCTACCTGGGCATTGCTGCTGACTGCTGGGATATGCGAGATCGGCATCCTCATCGCCTCGCTGGATGCCGTGGCTCCTATTCTCTCAATGTCAGCATCTTTGTTCTCATCGTGTTTTACAGATAATGTTCCTCAAAGATTTTGCTTCTTAAATCCCCCTACAGAAAACCATGAAGCAGAGTATTAGATGTTTATGATATTTACACTTCCTCCCACAGGTTTTTCCTCATGTGCTACCTCTTTGTCAACCTTGCGTGTGCGGTTCAGACCCTCCTGCGGACGCCTAACTGGAGACCACGCTTCAAATACTACCACTGGTGTGTGACGCCTGATTGAGTTTCTCTATGCCGTACATTCTCTGTACATTCTCATTCAAGTTCATGGCCTCTAATAAGATTACACTCACCACAAAGGTTGAGGACAACACAGAACAACACTATTGTTAACTCTGGATTTTATGATTCTACATTAGCCCTAAGCCTCTCAGCCATCCATCCTGAACAGATTTAGATTAATTCAGATGCTTCCATGCGGACCTGAAATATTTGTCCACTGTATAGATTTGTGGAGAATGTTTAAGTGTGTTCTTTCTCCCACAGGGCACTGTCCTTCCTCGGTATGAGCTTGTCTCTTGCTCTCATGTTCATCTCCTCCTGGTATTATGCTATTGTGGCCATGGCTATCGCTAGCTGCATCTACAAGTACATTGAATACAGAGGGTAAGAATGTCTCAAAGAGTGTGCCTCAATGGTCTGCATTACATATTCGACAAAAAGGGCGAATATAAATGAAGGTCAAAACATACCTACAACATATTGTGTAATTAACATTATTTATATAGCACCTTTAAAAACAACTGAAAGAACAGGGGCAGGAATCCCTCTGGGCAACAAGATGAGATAAACCAGAAAACCATACAGCCAAAGAAGTGTAAGATAGAGCTAGAATATATTTGAAAACAAGAGGTAAAATAGACATGAAATGTAAAGTGGATGATATAAAACACAAAGATAGAGATGAAAAAAAGTAAAAATATAAGCCAATAAATACAAAAAGATAAAGAAGACAGTGCAGCAATACAAAGTAATAAAAAGATTATGTCACATCCCATAGCTAAAGTAGAATATTATTGCATTTTTTAAATGGGATGCGATTTTCAGAATACTCAAAGACTCTTTACAGGCAAAGGAAACAGGAAATGTGTTTATTCAATGTCACTTACACATTGAAAAATATAAATTAAAAACAGCTTAGACAACAACAAATAATAAATCACACGAAAGGCAGATCGGAAAATATGAGTCTTGAGTAATTATTTCAACATTATTAGTAGGGAGTTCCAGAGGGAAAGACAGGAACCAAGAAGCCTACGTCACACCATGTCTTGTAAGGCGTAGCGTGGGCGGGGCCAGAGGGGCAGCTGACCCAAGCCCGAAATTCTTAGGGGCACAGATTTCAATAAAAAAAAAGAAAAAGTGATAATGAATAAAAAATGATCGCGCCCTCTCTCAAACACATAGAATCTCCCAATTTTCGAAAATTCTACATAGTGTAGCCAGTCAGAATCACATCACGTCACCTCCAGTCAGAGAGTCACTCATGTTTCTCACAGTTCCCACCCACATCAATCAAATTATCTAGTCACAACTTCACAATGCTCCCCTTTTTGTCGTTGGACTGGAGTTTCCCGGAGTTGTGGCTCTGGCTGACTAAAAGGCAGACGTTTTCATACATGAGATTTGTTAATGAAATGCACTGAGAAACTTCTAATTACAGCCATACTGTCTTCATGTAATTCTTGTAGTTGAATTACGTAACGCCGCAGAGGATCTTCTGTTTCCATCCACAGGCCGGTACACTGCTGGCTAACGGTTTTTGTTAACCTGAGTACCGACCGATACGGATTGGAATTAGTTTTGTGTTCCGTATATTCATTTGGCACAGGTTTAACGCCGGATGCCGTTCCTGACCCAACCCTCTCCATTTATCCGGGCTTGGGAACGTCACTAGGACACTGGATTGTAACCTTTCAGTGGCTTGGTTGAATTACATAATGCATATTAAAAGATAGATATCGGTACTTCAATGTTCCGTAACTTAAAAATAAAATATAAAAAAGAAATCATAACTAAAAAATCCATAATTTCACCAAGTAGCATTAGGTTCCTAGACAGCCTTGTTTCTCCAGCCCACCCTGCCTCATCTCCGTGATATGTGTCATGCTGATAGGTGTGTTTCTGGTACATCGACGACAGGTTATTTTTCATTTCTACTTCGTGCTAATTGTTTTGCTCACGCGATAGTCATTCCTTATTCTTTGTTCTTTTGTTTCAAGTATCTAATATACGTTATATACTGGACTGGCGGAAGGGACTACTCAGGGACTGCTAATGGTCCACAGGTTAGGGGGCGCATTATTTGTAAATCACGCTACATCACTGCTTGGTCCTGAGTGATGTAGAGAAGAGGTTGGCATCAGAGGAGTGGAAGCAGCAGGAAGTAGTGTGTGGGTAGAGGACGTCTGTGAGGTAGGATTGGATCTGGCTACAGAGAGCTTTGTGGGTGAGGAGGTGGGGATTGGACTGGAAGTGGGAAAACATAGAAATAAAACAATGAGAGCAGCTAAACGCAATAAAAAACAATGAACATATTAAACGAATGAAAAAGATGATATCACTAAAAGAAAAATCAGTAAAAGTTGTAGAAGTGAATATGTACTAAGTACTTATATAAAAACCCACACTCATTCAATCAGAACATGGTTTCATTTTATTCAATGACTACATGTATTGCCACTGAAATATACAGATAGATGTTAAAATTAGTTTCAAACTGTACTCTAGACTCACCAGAGTAATCATGAATATGACAATTGCACAAATGTTTTTGAGAGGTGGGGCGGATAAATCATCTACAGAGGACTTGTTGAGTTTGTTGTTTGTTGTTTGTCTGTGCGAATGTATGTATTTGTTCATTTATTTGATGCCTGGAATGAACATAATTGTTTTGTAGCATATTTACAAGTGGAACATTGTATCCTATTTTGTTGTGTGAAATTGTATAGAGCTCTAAGATCATATCAAAGGCATATTTTCTTTAGATAAACTTCATCTCATCTCATCTTTCCCTGGCTTTAGGGCAGAGAAGGAGTGGGGAGACGGCATCCGGGGCCTGTCTCTTAATGCAGCTCGCTACGCCCTTATTCGTCTTGAGGAGGCTCCTCCACACACTAAAAACTGGAGGTACTGAATATCATATGTGATGATGTGGTGAGAGTTGACGTACTACCACCTGCCACCCATGAAGCAGAGAAATGGACTTGATTCATCTAATGCACATGTTGATACTGTTCTTAGGGGATTGATGTTACAGATGGTTGTAGGTCTCCATATTCATTCATTCAACTTCACTTTAAGTTGAATGTTAACCGATAATACAAATACTAATGATGTTCCCATGACCATCTCAATAACATTTTCTCCTCCCAAGGATGCCTCCCGTAATACAGTACACATATTAATTTGTTCATGGAAATGTGTGACTGCAAAGGTTTTTTTGGATTTGTATAAGCATGCCCTCAGTTATTATTCTCATTTTGTTATTCTTGACCTTGAGAACTCTCTCACGACTTCTAAAAATTCGACACAATCTGACTTCTATTTTCCTCTTCATGTCTCCAGGCCTCAGCTGTTGGTGCTCCTGAACCTGGACTCCGATCAAGGAGTCAAACACCCCCGTCTGCTGTCCCTCACCACACAGCTGAAAGCAGGCAAAGGCTTAACTATAGTGGGAAATGTCTTAGAGGGAACATATCTGACCAAGGAGCTAGAGGCCAAGGAGGCTGAGCAGGTAGAAAATGCATACAAATGCTCAATGCAAAATGTATTCATATTATTGATGCCCAACCACAAGTCTTCCTCATAAAATCCGCAGATAAGATGCCAAATTGGTTTTAGTCTGCCTTATACATTATCTGCCTTCTTCATCATTGAGCAATACAGTCAGTATCTGTTATGTCAGACAACATTTTCCTGTTAGGACAAAGCTGAACTCCATATGAAGTCTGCCACCTACTGGCCAATCAAGCAACTCATTGGATTTTTTATTTTTTTTCAACCTAATATTCTAAGTGACTCTTCCAAACACAGTTCTCATTACAATCATGTGCAGAAACTCTGTTCTGTCAAGGGAACCTTGAATCCAAGAATTGTCTCCTCCGTAGGCAGTGCTGTACCTCTTGTTTTGTCATTCTTTGTCCAGAATATCAAGGCCTCCATGTCATTGGAGCGAACAAAAGGTTTTTGCCACGTTGTGGTGTCTTCAAACCTTCGAGATGGCTTTTCCCACCTCATCCAGTCTGCGGGGCTTGGAGGCATGAAGCACAACACAGTCCTGATGGCCTGGCCCGAGGCCTGGAGGCAATCCAATGATCCACAGTTATGGAAGAACTTCATAGGTAAACCGCAAGAGAAGTAAAATCAACTTACAATGTATTCAGAGAGACTCCTTCACTTTTTCCACATTAATCATGTTGCAGGCTTATGTGAAAATGGTTTAAATTAATATTTCACCCTCATAAATCTACACTCCATATTCCATAATTAGAAAAGCAAAACAGAATTTTTTGAAATTTTTTTTTTTTTTAAGTATTTAGATACTTTGCTGTGACTTCCGTTTCTCTTGATAGTCTTTGAGATGTTTCTACACCTTGGATGGAGTCCATTGATGGTAAATTAAAATGATTGGACATTATTTGGAGGCAAACCCCTGTCTATTTAAGGTCACACAGCTGAAAATGCATATCAGAGCAAAAACCAAGCCATGAGATGGAAGGAACTGCCTGCAGAACTCAGAGACAGGATAGTGTCAAGGCACAGATCTGAGGAAGGCAACAAAACTACTACTGCACTAAGGGTTACCAAGAGCTCAGTGATCTCCATGACTCTTAAATGGAAAAAGTTTGAAGCAACCAGGACTCCACCCAGTCACATCGAGTAATCAGAAGAGGAGGCCCGGGTAACCAAGAATCCGATGGTCCCTCTGACTGAGCTTCAGAGATCCTGTGTAGAGATGGGAGAAGCTTGCATAAGGTCAAGCATCAAAGCAAAATTCCACTGATCTGTTTTTTTCTGGCAGAGTGGCCAGAAAAAGCCTCTTCTCAGTGAAAAGACAGTAAAGTCTTCCAGGAGTTTGAGTTTTATTTCACAACTGTGATATAAAAGATTTTATGGTCTGATGAGACCAAGATTGACCTCAATTCTAAGGGTCATAAACTGCTATGGCTTCAAGGAAAGATGTTCAGAATAAAGTACAGAGATCGTATAATTACTGAGTAAAGCGTCGGAATACTTATGTCAGTGTGATATTCCTTTTAATAGATTTGCAAAAAATTCAGTTTTGATCTGGTATGGGGTATGGAGTGCAGATTGATGAGGGAAAACATGGTTTCCAACAATTTTACCATAAGGCAGTAACATAATTAAATGTGAAAACATGCAAATTTTGCACTTTAAGATGACTAGGAAGAAAAAGTAATACATGTAATGATCAGTTGTCCTTTGTCCATACAGAGACGGTGCGGGAGACCACGTCAGCCCATCAGGCCTTACTTGTGGCTAAGAATATTGACAATTTCCCCACCAATCAGGACCGCCTCGGGGAGGGCACCATTGATGTGTGGTGGGTGGTTCATGATGGAGGCCTGCTGATGCTGCTGCCTTTCCTGCTGCGACAGCACAAGGTTGGTGTGTTTGTCGTAAGGCAGGTTTACATGGGTCACTTTTCTCCTTTTTTCTCCATGTTAACATGCCTCAACTCACCTAATAGGAAACGCTTTCACACATGCACAGAGGATCCACACTCCCGTTCTAAGGTGGCGATAATGCTTCGGTGAGTTGGGTGCCAACCGCCAACAAGCGTACAGAAGAAGAATATGACAAAGAGGGCGTGCGCGGAAGTGACTTCGCCCATCTAACCGTCGAAAAATTTTCAAATATTTCAAAATAGCAATGAATAAATCACTCTCCGATGCAGACCGGTACTGTTTTGAAGTCGCCGTATTTAAAATGTGGCGCTGAAAAAACCTAGCGGAGCATTACATCACGACGCTGGGCATGCGCAGATACAACTCAAACAGAAAGATTTACGATACAGCGTTTACATGTAGCGACTGGAGAAGCTTTCCAAAAGGATTTAAACTACCTCCTTGCAAGGGAATGAAATCTAATTCTGAAAGTTTCTTTCTGTTCAGAAAGGGGTGTTTACATGCAGCATTTTCTTTCCGACGTCTTTTCCGAATCTAATCGTAATTAGGCTGTTCATGTAAACCAAACCTATAGTTTGTCCGTCTGTGATAGGGCTGTGCAATTATTCAAAAATCCACATTTAGAACCTCTCACCAATGTAATCTTACTCATGCTGATTAATTCAGTTATTTGAGTCCGCTCTCGCCAACTTATGTTAGCTGACACATGCATAGTGGCATGGATGATGCAAGCACAAACACTGAGCAAAAAACTATGTCTCAACTATGCAATGTCCGCCGTTTGGACACTTAATGGCTTCATGATGATGAACCAGAGCCAAAAGGAGCCAATCATTAACAGTGCAGAAAAAATGTCAGCACCCAAATGGACACCAACAATTACTAAAAAAAAAAAAAGGAAAGAGAGAGACTGAAAGCAGCCCAGTTATTCTACTGTTCAACTGTTGCTAACATGATCATTTACATACCACACAATATACATTGAGGTTCACAAGATGTAAAAAATAACAGATGCCATTGAATATTAGATTTTGGAGCGTGTAGTTGCGATAGCTTATGTGGAACAACTTCTATGGTCAAAATTTACAAAGTCATTATTTCCAAATAAAAAGGTGAAAAGTCGTGTGCCCTGTGATTTATAAGGGATCTCCAAATTTAAATTCAAAGAGTAACCTTCGATCCAAAAGCTATTCCAAATGCTGCAACATAAGTATTTTGAGAAGCAAGCATGCATCGGCAGTCCCACTGGGAGAATTTGGTTCCCAAACAAAAGTGTGGTGAGAGAGTTGCTGCTGTACTGAAATCTGTTTGGTTCTTTGCAGCTTCTTCAGATCTCTGGTCAGGTTGGATGACAGAGTCGTATTTGAGTCTGAGATTGACAAACAGATGCTTTTAGACTACATACATTCTCCTCCCTCCTCAGTCATTTCAATCATTCCTGACAGTCGGGCTCTTTTTCCCACTTGCCCTCCCTTCACATAAACTTCTCTCATTATCCCCTCAAGGTGTGGAGGAAGTGTAAGATGCGAATCTTTACTGTGGCCCAGATGGATGACAACAGCATTCAGATGAAGAAGGATCTCCAGATGTTCCTTTACCACCTGAGATTGAATGCAGAGGTTGAGGTGGTTGAGATGGTGAGGGTTTAGTAGAATAGTACTTAGTTACACAGTGTAATGTGATGGCAGTGATTCCTAAATTTCTGTCCTCCTCTGCGCAGCATGATAACGACATCTCAGCCTTCACTTACGAGAAGACATTAGTGATGGAGCAGAGGTCTCAGATGCTGAAACAGATGCAGCTTTCTCGGACTGAGAGGGAGCGAGAGGTAAAAAAACCCAACACAAGTATCTACTCACTGTTTCTCTGTCCTGTTTAGCACTGGAAGCTGTTTTTATAGATTAGATACTAACACGGCCAGCTCATATTAAGTCGTATAGGTCTGTTTGTCCGGACTGCCGGTTTAACAGAATATTACTTCACTGAGTTTCTATGACAAATGGCCCCTCTCTTGTTCATCTGCCATCGCCATCTTCTCTGGCCCACACCCCATCGCTCAGATTCAGAGTATCACTGATGAATCACGTAGCTCGATCCGGAGGAAGAACCAGGGCTCTGCCCCGAGCAAGAGCATCAGCCGACAGTCCTCACTGATGGAGGACAATAAGGAGGATGAGGTAGCCGGTTTCGTCAACCCTCCCCCCACACTCTCCCTCACTGTTAGAATCTCATGCCCGTCTTCACAAAGCTGGATCTTTGGATACAGTAGAGGATTTTCATTTGATCAGCATGGCCTCATATCTGGGCTTTTCAGTATGATTTTTTTTCTCATTTCTGATTAAAATTTAAGCTGCACAAGAAAAGAGCTACTTTAGAGCTTGTACGTTTGGTCTTTGCCCGGAGATTTAATCCACTGTGTGTTCTTCCTTTATCAATGTGGGCTATTCAACATAGACAGACAGACAGGCATCAAGGAAGACAGGCAAAATGACATTAAGGAAGGAAGATAGACAGAAGCATAGATAGAGAGATAGAAGGAGTGAATGAAATTAATGAAGTGAGAAAGAAATCAGTCAATGATCCTGAGGAAAATTCAAATGTTCATATTATCTGCGACTCTTAAGTTCAGGGTCCATGGACAGTGATTTTCCCACTGTCTAAAACTAGTTAGTCTATACCGTATGAATCGGTAGGAAGTCATACTCACTTCAGTCTGTAGCTCTATTAGTAAAGAGTCATGGCAAAGAAAAGAGATGCTGGTCCGTGATTGCAAATAACTTCCATCTTCATCTCACAGTTTAACTAAACTGGCCCAGGAGTGTTTCGGCTTACTGTGTGTCGCTGTCTTCAAGAGCTGCTTTGTGAATACCAGCCAGTTTCCTCCTTTCACATTCACATCATGATTCTTCACCCTACCTCCCAACTGGAAATAGTGGACAGTATTGTCTCTGAACACTGTGTCAGAATGATTTTACACACTCTGATATCCTGACACCAAAACAACTCTGTAAGATTTCAGCATTTTAATTTGTAATGCAGGAACAGATTGATGTATGCTTTCTGAGCTGAATATTAATCTTAACATTGCTAACAGTAGAAACAAACCTTCCCTCCGTCCAACATTTCTAAAATGATCTCATGTCCAGAATCATATACAGGTAATTGTTCACTCAGAGGCTGTTTGTACTTCCTGTTCTGACCTGACAATACTGTGCTCTCTTTCTTCAAGCTAGTTTATCCAAAGTCACCATCCCGTAATCTCTGTGTCCATCTTCCGCCCTCCCCACTTTCACACCTCTAATCATTGTTTAGGCTTTATCATTAACAGAGGAGCATGTTCCACACCTCCGTCACAATCTAACCTGCATGATATTTTCTCACACAAACGCCAACTACAGATATTTTAAAAGAAACATTGACTCCCATGTTATTATGTTCTGATAACAACTACTGATGACCAATATTTGGAACCAATCTGCACTTGCAGTAAAATTCATGTAAAATAACCAGTACCATTACTCAAGTACTTACCCTGTTCTGCTCAATGGTAACAAAATAAGCCTTTTCTGAATGACATGCCCGAATGAACTTAAAATATTGTATCTCCACAACTATCTGGAGTATTTGCATAACCGTGCTGTCTGTGGACAGCTGAGAAATCCAATATTTTATTTTCAGTGTCGGTAACATTGTATCTGTTACTATGAGGTGAGTAATCCGTGATAGAACACAGAAAAATACCAATCGTACTATCTTCGCCTGATTTCTTTCTTCTTTTTTTAATAAGGGATATAAAATAATTATATTACAGCAACATCATGAAACAAAGCAAGCAATCCATTTACTGTCCAATATGTATAATGTACCCAAAATGTGTAAAAAGAAAATAGGATTGCAAAAATACTCCCTATGGCCATTAAAGGAAACTATATCCACAGACCACAACCTTTGGCTTTGACTTATATCAGTGTTTTATCAAAATCTGGCATTGTGGGATTATAAAACATTTTTGCAAAATCTAGGTAAAAGCCTGATAATGGGTCAGTCTGGAAGAAGGTAAAAACTTCAATTTTGAGGTTCCTTTTTCTTTCAGTATTAACATTTTTGCTACTTTGTATAACAACTTCTCTAAATTATGGTGGAAACCTTGATGCTTTTTTCACTATATTTATTTTAAAACATTATTTACTTTACACATTTTACATTATTAAAGCAGACTATTTGTTATTTTCTTAATGGCCAAGTCGGCAAATGAACTTCGAAAGAAATATTTTGAATGTAAGATAAATGAACTTTACGGTTTATAATTCCTCTCTTTTCATTGATTTACTAATATCTAGAATACACCTTTCAATAAAACTATAAAAGCTCTTAATGGCAAATATCAATTAATTCATTTCAAACTGTGTAATTGGTTTTACAAAAATGTTTGATCAAAGTCAAATTATTTGTTATTAATGTTTTGTGTAGATTCTCATTCATTCAGGTCATGGTAATCCCTGAACGTTGAATCCGAAGCAACTGGACTGGTAATTAATGTGTAATTAATGAATTTGAACCATCAAGATAACCATATCTGATCAGAATCAAACAATCAGGTTTTCTTATCTTATTCTATCTTAGCATCACAGGCTTATTGACCTGCTTTCTATTTGTTAGAGCAACACACTTATATCCTGTCCATTAACGCTTAAAAACTTTGCTGATGACATAATACTGTTCCCTCACAGCCTGGTTCATTTTCCCCAACACTCTTTTCTCCTCAACCAGAACCCTTGATGGAACCTTCAGCCTCCTCAGTGAAACTATTGTTGTGTGATTCTCCTACTGTCCATTTCTTCTTCTGTTATTTATATGTTGTAATTGAGGAGTAGATATTTATTATTCTTGATATTCTCTTGCACTGTTTCACTCAACTTTGTTTCATTGCACTTTTTGCACCATGAAATTAAAACTGTTCCTGCTTCCTTCCTCACCTTCATCATTTTCTTCTTCCTGTTGCCCCCATAAATGTCCCTCTGTCATCCCCTGCATGGTATCCTCTCCTCATTCACTCTCCGGTGTCATCACCTCTTTTCCCTATACTGTCCATTGTCTCTCATCTCATCTGTTTCCTGAACCTAATACCCTCACCCCCCTGTCTCCCTCCCTCAGGCCCAGCTCATCCACGATAGAAACACAGCTTCCCATGCAGCAATTAACGACAAGGCTGAATCAGGGCCCGAGCGTGTCCACATGACCTGGACAAAAGAAAAGCTCTTCACTGAGCGCAATCGCAACCGCGAGTGCAACGCTAACGTGGCCGTACGCGACTTGTTCAACATGAAACCGTAAGTTTTTTTTTTTATCCAAATCCAACTATGATACCAGGAAAATAACCTTTCCCTGATATCATTCGGATTTTATTCTCCTACATTTCTCCATAATTTAATCCCCAAAAATGAATAGATTACATAAAAAGATGTTACAAACTTCCCAGAGCCAAATTGGGCACAGAGTTCAACATGTGAGGAAATCTTTGGTCGCTTTATCAAAAAAACAGAACTCACCAACAAAGTGATGCCTGATTTCTTTGTAAACATCAGATAATAGCCCTTCCCTAAGCGATAATCGATTACAGACACTGAATGTGACGTCATGTCAGAAAGAGAAACAGACTGAGGTAAACTGACACAGCTTTAACTCCTTGGATCCGGACCACCATGTTGTCCAACACATAGAACATTCATGAGTTGAAACAAACCTTTAACTTATAAACTCTATGGACTTAAAGGCTCTGAGGAAGATATCAAGCATGCATTATTCGGGATGTATGCTATGCTAGCTATTTGGTTAGCATACTTAAACCGGCTGTACTCTGTAATAGTGAAACTGGTAACCGACCCGTGGCATTCTGCTGAGTCATGATTCCTCATCTAGCTATCGGCGATTTGGTTAGAATTGGCTCTTTGACATTTATCTACGGCTGAAGCTGTGATTAATTTAACATGGCAACTTGTCCAGGTTGTACTCAGCGTCTCGCCCGATGTTGGCTGGGATAAGCTCCAGCCCCCCGTGACCCTGAACAGGATAAGCGCTAGATAATGAATGAATAAACCTGATTATTAAGATAAGATATACCTTTTTTAGTCCAACAACGGGAAAGTGTTTATAAATACAAACACTTTACAGGACGTAATAAATACAAACACTTTACAGGCCCAAAAGAAATGTGGATTGTCCACTTTAACAGTGCACATATATATAAAGTGTCAATGTATAGGGTGTATTGCACATATATGTAAACTGTTGTTTATTAGTTATGTTACAGACTTACAGATTAATTTCATTTTTATTTTGACTGAGATTGAGCTATAGCTTGATGAATTTGAGGCCGCTAAATCAATCTTCAAATTTATAGTGTTACCTCTTTAACACACAACAAATCTTTGGTTTCATGCCTTTTGATTGTTTTTTCTTTATATTTGACTTTTATTTCCATGTATAATCAATTTTAGAATCAAAAATAAAAACACCTTATGGTTCACAAAACAAATATAAGCCTCACATCAGTTCATCAGTTTCCTGTCTGAAAAGCAAACCCTAGTTCATCCCATCCCCCACATGTTAAACCCGACTTTTCTTCGTTTGGACATCAGGAGAAACAAGGCAACAGAGAAAAGGCTCAAGTGAAATCTCCTTACTGTTGTTATTTACCCTCCCTATACATGAATAAATACATCTTTACTGTTACATCTGTAAACCAGTGCTCAGTTACATATAAACTGTATCAGTCTAACATCTCCTCCTGAGTAGGATTATGGGGATTTATTCCTTATGTCCTTATCCAGCCTTGGTCGTTGTCGTATAAACCGGTGCCCATTTCATTTTAAAAAACATCAGGCTTTGGTCCCAGTCTTGCCCCAATCTGCTTTTCAATAGAGGAACACTTTTTATCCTTTCTTTCCATTGTTGTACAGTTGGTGGCTTTACATTTCTCCATGATACTATTATGCAATCAGCTTTGATAAAACAGAGACTTGACAAATAAAAGGAATGCTGTTGTAACATGTAGCAGATCGTCCATCCTGTCAATCAATGATTCAATTTAGCATCAACCATATACAATTACCAGCTACCATAGGATTAATTAACATAATTACTGATACAGGGCTTATAGACCAGTAATTGTGAGAGAGAAAGAAGATCTATCCCAGGGTCTCTGTGCCCATCCCTATTTTTTACGGATGATATTAAAATATATATGTAGGACAGCATGTGTATATTTAGCCTTAGTGCTCATTGACTGATGGCTAAAATGTGACACCAGTCTGCATGGTGTGTGTATCAATGCATGGCCAGACAGCGCAGACCGCCTAACACCTTTTCATCCAATAATGTACACATAACTAGGTGCATCCCGCCTCTATTGGCTCGGAAAGGGGCAGGTCTTTATTGTTATTCTAAAATTATATTCTATTAATATTACGACTTTTCGGAAAATTTGGAATTTTTCTTGTTGTTTCTTTGTTATTCTTTTTAAAATGACGACTTCTTTTCTCAGTAAATTATTACTTTTCTCACAAATTATTACTTCAACTTGTAAAATGACAACTTTTTCTCTTAAATTAGGACTTTTCTTCAAGTAAGTTATTCAGGCTAAAAAATTCAAGTTACATTTGTGGTGTGTGTAACCTCAGAACCTTTTTTTCCTGGGGATCACCCTTTGGTGTCTCGGGACAGTTGAAAGCATGCTAAGTGGTGGAAAGAGCTTGGAGAGCCGATGTAGGATGAATCTAAGCCTGTTTCTGTTGTTCTGCCCCATTTCCCTTCTTCTAGAGAGTGGGAGAATCTGTAAGTCTCATTCTCTTTGACCCCAGACCGTGTCTGTGCTATTGTGTCTGTCAGTGTTATTGTGTGTGTGTCTAGGTTTGTCTGTCTGTGCTATTGTGTCTGTCAGTGTTATTGTGTGTGTGTCTAGGTTTGTCTGTCTGTGTTATTGTGTGTGTCTAGGTTTGTCTGTGTGTGTGTTCAATGTCCTGCCGCTCACCCACTCGTACCTATCTGTGTGTTGGTATGTCTTAACCTGCCTGGTATAGTTTGCATGTAATATTTATGACAACTTTGTGTGCCTGAGCAAATTTTTGCTTTCCATTTGACCTTCTTTAAAACAACATACATTTTCATTTGGCCTATAAAATCTAAATTTTTTTATATAAATATTAATATTCAGTGGAAAACAGAATTTTGCTTTTTGCTTTCCCTGTATGTCATTTGGCTGTGTTTAAATGCTTCCTGGGTGAATGTGATAATAAAGACGAAACATTTAAAGACATAGTTTTATTTGTATAAAGGATACAGTTTTTATAGACCAGCAGGTCTAGTTAGCTCATGACAAATTTGAAAATAGAAGTTACATCATGTCTTTCAAAATGTTGTCTCTTTATTAAGACATCCATAACCTTGACTTAGACCTCTAGAAATATGCAGCCTCAGTTTTCTTAAAAAAAGTTATTTAATGTTTCCGTGATGCCATAATGGAGCTTTTTCACACAAGACATTTTGACATGTGATGATTATTTAGACCACAGTTGTAGATCTATTTATTTATTTATTTGTAACTTTTTATTGAAGAATTTTGTTGACAGTTATAGTGTGTGTTAACAGTAAAGATGGAATTCTTGTTTAAATGAGAAATGGACAACGCTGAACATTCAAAGATTAAAAGAATGAAAAATAATTTACACACTAAGAAAAAAAACCATATGTACACGAATTCCAAAAATGAAAACGGTTAAAATAGGAAAAAGGATTTCATGAGAACTTTATACTTTCAAGTTTTACGGGACTCAGGTCATTCACTAACGCTCTCTGTTTTCTTATGGGTTAATGCAGCTGCCATCTGCGTTGATGATGAGATAAAAGTCTTTATTTTAGTGTGGTGATGTCATCATCATGAGAAATTCACATTATTCTCATATATATTATCATATACAGCCGAAGATCTTTAAGTATAAACCTTCTATTTATTTTGTCTGGTATAATGTGAGGCGAGAATCTCATTAGTATTTCCCCAAAGTATCCCATCACCCTCACCATGTTTGACCTTCCACCTGTGATTTCACTCAAAATTATTCTGGAGACATAAAACTTCCAGCAAATGTCGTCTTTAAACTTCTGCAAACTGCCATGTTTTTATCACGTGTTCCATCTCTCATCAACAGCTTTAAACAAGAGTGTTGCCACGTATTTGGTTAATTCCAGTGAAGGCCTAAGTCTCTATTTGGAAGTATGAATGTATGATTGGGGCCTAAATATGGAAGTTACCAAATGTTAACCACGAACAAAAGTACAAATTTTCACCACACGGAAAACAATATATCCACTTCCGATAAATATTGGTATACCAGTTATATAACACCTTCTGTTATATTTCTGTTATAAAAAGGCAAAATGTCTATTGTGAAAAAGGTTTCTTGTGTTTGGCGATTCTTGGATTACATGAACATGTTCCGTTCAGCATGAAGGGAGTCTTGATTAGGCCCTGAAACTTAAGTTTTACATTTGTATCATCAGTACGGAGGTTCAGGGTTTAGTCTGATGAGTCATGTTTGTTTCTCACTGTGGCGTCCTTCTTGAACCAGGAACCAGTCAAATGTCCGTCGGATGCACACGGCTATTAAGCTGAACGAGGTGGTCGTCAACAAGTCACAGGGAGCCCACCTGGTTTTGCTCAACATGCCTGGACCACCGAGGAACAGAGGAGGAGATGAAAATTGTATCCTTAAAGCAGATACAAACCTTATTTGTGTGTGTCCTCACTATCAGGGCATATACGCATGTTGTGGTCTGACCACATCATAAGAAACTGTATTTCTATACATATGTATATATACATATATATATATATATATGTATATATACAAAAACAAAATTTTTCGGGTTTATAAGTCACCATGAATAAATATGGAAACAACTAATTGTTGATGATAAATCTCAGTCAGTAGCAGTCCAGTAAAAATCTAAATTACAAGGCTTTGTATGTAATTAATAGTTAACTTATACAACCTTATATATCTGAATGGAGTTGTAGGGATAAACATTTTAAAACGTCAGCAAATACAATACTTCTACTGCAAAAAAAAAGCCATTTCATTATGACTACATTAATCTATTGCTTTCTTAGGTCTCATGTTATGAAATGTAATGATTTAGTTAATATAAGAAAAAAACCAATGTAACTCCCAGGCTGAAAATAACAAGTTTTTTTCATTACAGGATGGTAAATATAATTTGAGAGAGATTAAGAAATGTTCCATACATAAAGCCAAAATAGGGATAAAGAAAGAGATGTATATCTGAGTGACACAAGAAACAATTCCAACATCAACTTAAAACTGTATTTCGTTTCGATTTTCAAGGGAATGATTTATATAGCGGTTTTTGACGTTAACAAGTCTGGTAATTTATATTTTGTAGGAGCGGAGCTTACACAAACAGGATGATTAACTGGATATACAAGCGTTTTGCTCCTGCATGAGCCTATTCAGTCAAATACAAGTGACTGAACAGCTGTTGATTTTCCTTAGAAACATTGATTATAGTCATTGTTCTATGTACAGTATGTATGACGACTGTTCAAATGTTACAAATCAAAGTGAAATGCCCTCTAACATCCAAAAATATGTGTGAATTGTTTCTAAAGTTGGGTCAGCTCTTATTAGAAATGCTTTAAATACATTTTAAAATAGTTCCTATCTTTTTATTCATCATTTTTTATTATTTCTTTTAAGTGACAACTTAATTTAGAGATTCACCGTAGGAATGAGGGTGGAGTTTGTGGGGTACTTGGTGACACACTGGTGGTTTAAACCTTGACTGCTGTCTCATCAGACATGGAGTTTCTGGAGGTTCTCATGGAGGGTCTGAACCGGGTCCTCCTGGTGCGAGGCGGTGGCCGAGAAGTCATCACCATCTACTCTTAAACAAAAAAAAAACCTTGCGCCCCACTCTATACACACAGGCTGTTGCTATGGATACTGGCCGTTTGGCATTTGCGAAGAAGGAGCCTAATTTTGAAAGTGGCGGGGTGGGTGGTGTTGGAAGGTGGGACCACTTGTGATTGACAGACGTCTTTGATGACGTGGCAGTCACGGTGAAGCTTTGACTGGCTGAGAGTACATGCGCAGTGTGTGTCCACGCTGAGCCACCGTACCCCTGCACATGAAGATAGAGCATAGAGACACTTTATATTGTTCATTTAACTCTGCAAAGTTTTCTTCTGTTTTCACCTTCTTCCGTCTGGTGTGTTGTTGTTGAGTTTCTGACGCTCACTTCTTATGTAAAAATTTGCAAAGACGTGAAAGCTTGCTGTTGGTGTGTCCTGTGTACACTTTCCATGTTGTCTGGTGTTGGCTCGGGATGGAGCACGTTGGCTGGACCTGACAGAAACACGCACAGAGTCCTACACAGTCTGAAGAAAGTTTTAGAAGCCGCTGAAACTGTTGAACACAGACCTCATGTTTGATCACCTCCCTGTTGGTGGTTTGGAGCATTTCAGACATCTCGCGCCTCCACAGAGCGATATTTTTATCTTTACATTTTAACAGGGAATTTAGCCGTTTTTCATCATCATTTTTTATCCACTAAAGCATAGAATGCTGTCTTTAACATGTAAACATATTGATAGTGTCTGAAGTCTTGCTAATGTGAGATTAGTAAATCCAAAGGGCTGTATGACAGCGTGCATGTGATAGAACTATAACATATACAAAATTTCCTTTAAATAAAAATGTAATAAAAGCACAACTTGACACGTTAATTAGGCTATTCTTTCTGATATGGACGTAGTCTCAGCACTTGAAGGAGCAGTGTGTAAAAGTTTGCGATATCTAGTATTGAAGTTCTACATTCTTAACTCACCCACATAAATTTCAAATAATATATGTACAACTATAGGTCAAAACCCATATGTAAGTTAACAAATATCCATATTCGTACCTCATTGTAGCGTTAGAGTGCAAAGCAAGAACTCTGGCGGCCCCTCAGGAAGCCTTCGGGTCCCGGCATTTATCTTAGAACCTTTACATGCCGGCCCAAGCTGTCCGCTTCTCACCGCGAGAAGGAAGTTAGCCAGCTAGAGATTCCATGAAGGGATCCTCCTGCACCGTGTGGCCGTCCCTCGCTTGTTGAGTTCAAAATAGTTACCCCCTACCAGCTTGTTCTTCTTTCTTTTTATTTGTTTTTTTGGGGACGAAGCGTATCTTCGTCTTTCTGCCACTTAAAACTAAAAGTGTGAAAAGCTGTCTCTTTTTTGTTGTTGTTGTTGTTATACGTTCATGCAGCAAATATGACGGCCTCCATGTAAGAGGATCCGCCCCCTCAGGTGATATAAAGGACTTTTCCATTTCTGATCTTCAACTCTTTATATACTAACAAAAATAGTGATGAATAATCGTAGAGATTCTGCAAAATTTTACACACTGCACATTTAAGTCAAAGCGATCCCGCCGTGTATAACATTATTCCATAATGATATTTAATACCAATATTTCAATGGTTTTATAAACAGCCCCAATGTTGAGAAGATGATATTCTGAGAATGTTTCAAAGGAAAATGTGCCAAAACGACTATTAGAAATTGAAACCGCTGCAGTTTAACAAACACATCTTAGATCCTGGTCGGTCAGGGTTTCTTTTGCCAATTCCATTTCAGTTTCAGAAATGGATATTGAAAAAACAAGTGTCTAAAATTACAAAAATCAAAACTGAAGTTGATGACAGGTAAAAAGGAATGGTCGAAATTCATTTATTTAATTCACTTGGTATTTTGAATGAGAAAAAGAAAAACTAGTAAACAAAATGTTTTTTTCATATTCTGGGTGTGGTCATTCACGAGCGAACCAAAGGGGGCGGTGCTTATGAGAAAACAGCGCACTGTTGCTGTCAGTCCTCACATTATTCATCAACAGTAGTGGTTTATTTCAAATACATGAACAAGTAAGAGGCAGATTTTCAGCTCTACTTACTGGTCTTGTTTGCTTACTTTCTTAGTTCCAAATAGATCAGTAGCTGACAAATGTAATTGTAGCGCACGGTAGTAACAGCAGTCACTTTATTTTCTACATAGCAGGAGACGGACGGTCTGCGTTTTGTAGAAGCGATATTTTGAGTACTTGTCTATCGGCAGACTGACAGCAGCTACCAGACGAGACAGGTTGAAGAGACACCAGTGCTACTGGTTCAGGGTTAAAAAGGTTCCAGACTGCAGCTGTACTTTTCATCCTGCTAAATGGCCACTATTCTGAAATTACTGTTGTATTGAAGTTCTGGCCCTGCCTGAGACGAACAGACATGGCTGCAGAAGAATCAGTAACTTTTTTTTTTGTGGCTGATCGCCACAACACATGTATCACACATGTATGTAAACACATATAGCTGTATATGTACAGTATGTGTGTTAGGGGTTAGAATCACATTAATTGGATTTCTGAGCAGCCAGTTGCTTTTCCCATTAAAATTAAAAGAAGCTAGAAAGGAACGCAGACAAGACAGTAAACTGAGCTGAGAGTCCTCCTCTAACTTCATATTGTTTAAAAAAAGTAATATTTTTTCTTTACTAGCGTTTTCATTTCTTCTTATTCAAACTACAAAATGCAAATCAAAACTTTGTAATTTTATTTCACGCATCCCTTTTGTTAACGTCGTCGTTTTGTTGAGTCAAAAGGACTTAAATGTTTTTAATGTCGGTTTTCTGTCATTAATGTTCTGTAAAAACTTTTCAATATCTGTGTCTGGAATGAAACATTAAAATAACAAAAGAAGCTCAGGCGGTCAGACGGCATCGACAATCTGTAGAAACGTATAAAGGAAAGTTTGTGAATTCTGTGCAAATGATACTCATAATACTCCGATGATGTTCGCCTTCACATTTTCTTTTACATATTAGCTTCGCAATTTTTTTTTTGTCAAACGGGAAGTTGTTGTTTTTTCTGCAGTAGAATGACGAAATCTCCTCCAGTCGTGCAAACCTCCGTGTTATGTTGTGTTTTATTTACTTGTTATTGTTTGCTGATCTGGTGATTGTCTTTATAGTGTTTGTAAAACCTGCAACTGATCTCCTGTTACATCAAGTGCTTCCTTTCCTGTGTGATTTGTGTCGGACGGAGGCAGAGAGGATGTTTGAAGGCAGCAGATCCGGCATGAAAGACACGGTGAAGACCCCTCCAGCGAAGTAAGGCTGAAAACACGTACGCCCCTCATGAGGTTCATGTTTCTACTCCATGAAGGTCAAGTTTCTGTCTATTGAAAAATGTAATAATGAAGTTAACATTGCCTAGTTTTAATATGTCCAAAATGTCATTTTAGACCTTTATTTAATTTGAGCTGCAAAGCAGAAATACATAATATGACGTGAGACCTTAAACGGAAAAGAGGAATGTCTAGATTGGTCAGCAGTGTGTGTTTCACATCTCTAATGTTTGAGGTGAGTGGAGAACGTTATCTACCTCAAGGCGGCGCTGAGGCTCGGCTGGACAGACAGTCGATGGTGTCCGTCTGTCCGGAGCTGATGTTTGTATGGCTCGGTGGAAGGAAAGAGGCACCAGCAGCATCGTCTGTGTGTGAGAATGTGTTCCCCTACCAACAGCTGTGAGATTAAGCTCTTTGTGTTCCTGTAACAGAAGATCACATGTGAGCATGCATAGAAGAAGATAGCCCTGTGAGTGTCTGTGCCTCTGAGTAAATATTAAAAGTGCTGAAATAATAAACCTTCATCTGTGTGCCTCCTGATTCCAGCCCCAATCAACAGGTTTTATTACATTAACAACTTGTTCCAGCTGGAATGGACCCACCCAGACCTGATCAGTCACATCATTATTTTTAAGGTTCTGAGATACCAGAGTGAGACACATGACAGAAGACTTGGAACAAAAGTGAGCGTGACAGAGGTGGACCACCTTCCAAAATTCCTCAAAGAGCATTGAAGGCTCATTCAGGAAGACATAAAAGATCTAAAGAGAACATCTGAGGAACTGCAGACCTGCAATAAAGGCCATGGCTGCACTATTCCAAAGAGGCGAAATGGCATTATAGAAGATTGGTGAGGAGAATGTCACTGCTGATCCACATGAACATTAAGGCTGGTGTGACCCTAAGAGCCTCTGGGAGAGTTGTATTAGGACTGATGAGTGGAAGATTGAACATTTGAAGACAGGGGTCCGGTTCCGGTCAATCTTGTTTGTGATCGACATGCTTTTCTGCATCTGTACCAGGATGATTCGCCATGAATTCTGCTCTTCTGGAGTAGACTCTGAAAGAGAATGTCAAGTCAACGGTCTGTGAGCAGAACAGTGAGTCCACCTCCAAGAAACCCAAAAGTATTCAAAGTTACAAAGTTGTGTTGTCTTGACCTGAACCATGTTGCGATTCCGTAGTCGGACCTGAAAAATAATGCTCACAAACTGTCCATTGTTCCTGCACTAAAGCAGTTATACAAAAAAAGAGTGGTCCACAATTCCACCACAGTGATGTCAGAGACTGATCTCCAGTCCTCAGAGGTGTTTGGTTGCAGTTTCTGCTGCTGAAGATTGATCATCTAGATATTAACTTCACGATCCGAATACTTTTTCACACACGTGATTTTAGTATTATAAAATACTTAGAATGAAATGATCATTTCAAACTTGTAGTTTGTGTTTCTTCTGCTTTTTTGTTTATGGAAAATGTCAAGTTCCACTGTGCTGGAAACCTGGAGTCTGTCGAGAGTAAAATTGATTCCATCAAGTGTCAGAAAATCGCGGAAGAAAACTTTTGGTCCTCTGTCAGGTAAATTAATCTTGAGCATCATGGATAATTCCAAAACTGATGATTCCAAGCAGACCTCAAAGTCCAAAGAAGAGGGTCCGGAACCGTCTAGAATGGCTGTCACAGTCCCTTGACTATAATCCCATAAAAAAAATTCAGGGGAAATTAGAAGAAACCCCAGGAATATTAAAGAACTGGAGAACGTTTTCCATGAGGATTGGCTCCAGATCCCTCAGGAACGCCGCCAGAGGCTGATGTCTGACAATTCATTACGTCAGCAGCAAGTCAGCCTGAAGAGATGCTTATTAAATGATTTGAATATATCCATTGACATTTTTACTGTAGTTCTATGATGTGATTGTTTGTTGACGTTTTTTCAATTGAATTAATATTACATTTAATAATTTTTGATCGGTGTTTCTAGTAGCGGATAAATTATTGCTAATAAGCCCCTTTTAGAAGGCAGGTGGTGTGTCCAGACCTGCAGATGCATTGATGGAACGGTATATGTCCACTAGAGAGCGCTGTTCCCTCCATTTGGAGCTCAGATTTAGCTCTGAATCAATTATGGCTGTTAGTATCAGATGACCTGAATTAGATATAGATGAATGTCAGCACAGTCATTTATTTGCTGGTCCACCAACATCTCTTTGTCTCTCTTTTCCCTCCCTTCTAATTGGACAATCAGCCGTCCAGCGCCAGAAGGCCCGGATGACCTCATCTGGTCGCATCATCCACCTCACACAAGCAACCAAAACCAAGAACTGTATCAATCAGAGTGTGGCTTGTTGGAGAAATAGAGTGAGGGAATATTTTTAGGATCTAGTTTCACAGTGTTAACAGCATATATGCTGATTATACATCCAACTATGCAGCTTGATCAGAACTACTCTGCTTTGAGTTTAAGAAACAAAGCAAAAAACAGTTTTCACTTTAGTCTTAAAAATGTCTGGAAACAGTCCAGGTTCATACATTAAAACAGTCCAGGTTCATACAGTGAAATAGTAAAGGTTCATATCATACTTGTTGGAGATCATAACAATTACCTAGTTTTCTTTATTTTAGCAGCACACAGACTCTGTGTCTCTCTGATATGCACAGCCTTGACTAACTTTGACCTCTTGCAGTCTGCTGTTTGGTTTCACAACTTTCTCTGCACCATCTGCTGTCAGTCCAAAGTCTGTCATCTGTTTGCTTGGAGCACTAGGGACCAGATCGATCAGATGTTGACAGGATGAACTGGTATGTGTGGAAATTGTCCAGATATGTGTGTGAGTCACAATTATTTATAAACTTTAGACCTTTGTAATGATGGTTATAAATACGTGTTAATATTTTGAGTGTCTACGGGTCAAATTTGACCCCTCTCAAAAATGTCATAACTGACAAAATACTTCAGACATTATTTTTGCGTAGTTGAGAAGAATAGAGATAGGTATAAATACATTTTAAAAAATAAAAATTCTGCAAACTGTCTAATTAACTTACAAAGTATTTATTGCAATGTTTTGGTATTAGATCTTCATCAGGCAGGATGAAGGAATTCCTTCATTATACTGTACATGTTTTATTCATAATAATACCATTGATGGCCTTCTCGTTTTAGGTTGTATTTCTCTTGCACAAAAACACGCACAGAAACATTTGACATTTAATATGCAGCATAAACTTTACTATTCTGTGATAACCCAAAAGTGCTGCAATTTCAAAATGTTGTATTTTGAACCCTTAATTGGTTGAAATAGTGTAACACCAAATTGGAAGATTATGCTTTCAAATGAATAAAAACCATGCCGGACAAAAGAATGTACGATTCGTAGGATGGTTAATACAATTCTGAGTATTACATCAGATAAATAAAGAACAACCAGGGGACCTGAAGGTGGTGGGTGGGATAAGTCCGTCTGAAAATATAAAGACTGGACAATTCATATATTTGTGTAAAATGAGGGACGTAAAAGTCAAAAAGATAGATACTTCACACCTCAGGCTAATGCTAGCGCTGTAGCTCAGCTTATCGCATTTCATTTAGCTAATTGTTCTGATGAAAGCAGCTTGTGGCGGCAACTTCTCTATGGGGTTAGCTTTTGTTTTTTAGGTCTTAAGGTTGATATTTAGGTACAAAATTGAAACATTGTGTGTGTTTGGATGTGGCTTTGTGTGTGTGTGTGTGTGTTGGGGGTGGGGAGTTGGAATGGGGGGTCCGCTTCTTTGCTTGTGGTCCCCCGGAATCTAGGGGCAACTCTGCTTACAGTACAGCTGCCCTCATGGAGCAGGGTCCCTGATTCTACCTAGAAGTCAGAGGGTTTAACTTTGGACAAGAGCAGGAGGTGAGAGCTGTGTTAAGAGACCCAAGAGATAAGGAGAGACTGGAAACAACTTATCATTTCCTTCAAAACAAGGTGGTAAAATGCAACACTGGACCCATGTGGTGCACTGCTCAGAAAGCAATTAGTCACTGATTAATATGGGCTTGTGTCATCAATTATACATCCTATCATTAAAGAATGATTAGAAAAATTATGACAGTAATAATAGGATAGCTATATTGTTGTTTTTGGAGTCTACACGTCACAAACTAGTGGATTGTGGTTCTAAACCAGACCATGATAGGCTTCTATCTGGAACTTCAAGTCTTTTCACATAACAGGAAAATAGGTTTGGTATTCATTTAACATTTTATTCCTTACATTTTGATGAAAATATTACCTTTGTTTGTGGATATCATACTGTTTAGACTTTAGCAAGGAGAGGACTGGACTCGCTTTTGTAGAACCGTGGTAATCTGCCCAATCTATGCATTTTTTTTGGTGAATATTGTTTTTCCTTTTTCAAAATGCAGACAGAAAGTGAACATTTTGTGCTAAAGATGATATATTGTCAGAAAAAAATTGGTGACTTGAAAAATCTGAGCAAATTTGGATGGCTAGACAACTGATGCAGGATCTCCAGAAGGTTTCCAGAACTGCAGATCTTATGGGTGGTCTTGGTCTGCAGAGTATAGTGAGGGATTAAAGGTCCTGCTTGCCCTAGTTTTTTTTGATAAACATGAGAAATGAAGGCTAGCTAGTGTTATCTGAGCTGATTTAGATCAAATAGCTGAATAAAATGTCAGAACAATCATCGACTGCAATTTAGAGCTGTTCTGGTGGCAAAAAAAGACCAACTTAATGATACCTGAAGTTTTCATGTTACGGCTGATTAAGATAATTGATTATAAAATAAAATCTGTACCATTATATTTTTTATAAGTTAGAATTTGTGAGATTGTAATATGTTCATTTCTGATTTCCTACTTAATTCATAGCCCTCAGAGGTCCTGTCAGCAAAGCTTTTATTCTGAAAATCCTATGCAACAATTTTCCTGTTAGCGTCTCTAGCTTGATGCTGCCAGGTTACAGAGGACGACGTCGGTTTTTCTGCCAGCGTGCCGTAGATCCAGCATCTTTCTGGGCCTCGTTTGTTCCGTCTGCTGGAAGAGCGGGTCCTCCTGGAGAAGGCGGTTCTTCTAAAGGAGGGGTTCTACTAGAGGCGGGTCCTTCCGTAGAGGATCGTAAGAAGCCCTTGGCAGCGTGGTGCTGTCTGTGATCGCAGATAGGGACGAGGTGTAGATCATTAAATAGTTTGGGTTTCTGGCTCCTGTACCTGGTCCGGATCTCCTGGGGTGGTGACGACCTTGCACATCCTGTCACCGGGGCTCAGAGCAGGGAGCATGCTTAACCAGAGGGGGGGGTCTGACTGCAGGTGGACTTGACCTGAGCCACTGCTGCAGTAGGTCTAGCTGAACCTGATCCGGACTTGACTTATTATCATGCTTCCGGGGGTCGGGGTGTTCGGGACCAGCCTGACCACCAGGGTGATTATCCCCCTGCTGAAGAACGAGGGATTTGCCGTCAAGGCGCTGTGGGGCCGGACCCAGGAGGAAGCGGAGGAGCTGGCCAAGGAGATGAACGTACCCTTCTACACTAACCGGATCGACGACGTGCTCCTGCACCAGGATGTGGACCTGGTCTGCATCAACCTGCCGCCGCCTCTGACGCGGCAGATCGCAGTCAAAACACTGGGTGAGTCCTACTGCTGCTGCTTGCGGGGGTTGATGCTGCGGCCCTGGGGTGGAGGTAGAGGGGGCTGATGGGGGGAGGAAGGAGTTGACAGACAGTCCTTTGGGGTTTATTGCGCTTAAATGGACCAGAGGTCAGTGCAGCTGGGGTTGGTTTAGGTGTTGCAGAGGGTTCCTCTTTTAAAGATCCACATAGTAAATAGTCGTGCAGTGCCAGTGGAAACAATTGGGGGCAGTGTTGTTACAATTCAAGCAAGACACTAATGAAGAAGAAAAAGACCCCATGTTGTATTTAAGCACCTTATTAATTGCTGCTGACCTCGTCGTTTCCTCCACCAGTGTGGCTTTTTATTTATATCATCACAACCTCCTGTGAAGCTTGGTTTTATACAAAGGTTGTTAAACTGCGCCACAACTAAAGACCTGTTCTAATGTAGTATTCACACTTAATGCATTGAGTTTATTTGCTCAAAAACTCACATTGCAGAAACATCGGTTGTGTAAATTTACTTTACTAACCTCATTCTTGTGACACCAAAGCCTTTTGGTTTTGGCATTCACCAAAAGTGACACGGGTGATCAGAATCTTAATCTCGATGTGGAGGAAACTTATTGGAGCCAAATTCACCTACCTTCGGATGATGTAATTTCCCTTCGTCTCATGTAAAATACAGACATGTCGGTGTTTGGTTTTCGGATGTAACTGTGACTTCATGCCTGTGTAGTCGCAGGTTCGTAAAACTTGTGAGTGACGCGATTAATCCCAGGTGACAATTGCACGAGCAAAGCAGCACAAAAATGTGTATTTCTTTGAACGTAACTGGAGACTCATTTTCTACTGAGGAAAGAAAAGTAGAACAGCGCCGCACTGGTGTATCGGAAATGGTGAGACTGGGTTTTGTGAGCAGAAGTGACGTTTTAGAAAGTGGCGCAAGAATTTTGTGTAACATCCAACCAAGATTTTCTAATATGAATGTCTCTTTAAGACTTTTTTGGTTGATCTTCTTCATTTAGTTAGCTGCCAATCCCTACTAGTTTGTTTAAAAACCTCTAGTTGTGAGTGGCACAAATAGTACGTCACGATGACATCAACTTCCCATCCTACCTTTCCACAGGTGTCTGTTTCACCTCTGTTACTGCCTGTGCTTTGTCTGAATGGACATAGGCTCGAACCTCCCCATGAGGCCCCCACAGCGTTTGTATAGAATTTAGTAGTGAAAAAAGGCATAACAGACCCTCTGTCTAGAAAAAAGACGGTCTAAAAGCGCTTACCATTTCCTTTATCACTCAACTACGACTCTTCACTGCCATCTTGTGGATGTATTAATGCTAGCTTCAGTGACGCAGGGAAGTGTTTGGTTGTTGATGTTTGAAACCGACACATTTTTGTACATTGAAGAGGTGTAAATGAGCCTTTAAACTGATGTTAATACGATTGTCTTTTTTTTGTATTCTGAGTTTTATTTTGTCCGCTTGTTTGCACATTGTCTGAGAGTTTATCGAGTTTATGGAGACCCAAGAGAAAACGGAGCAGTACAAATAGAAATAGCAAAACACGACGAAAGTCTACGGACACTAAAAAGAAAAAAAATGGAACACTCCCCTTTTCTCACTCTCATACCTCATAAGTTATGAGGTATTTCATCTCACTTACCATTTTTATATGCTATGTAAATCATCACAACCTTATCTAACGTCACCATAGGTTGTGGAAACGTTAGGCTCCTCACTGCCACTCTAGTGTTGTCGATGCATGGATGCCGATGAAAAAGGAAGTATACCTACAACTTTTTGTGTTTGCTGTGGTCTTCAGTTAGGCTCCTGGACTCTAAAGGTAGTAGATTTGTCAGTTTGGCCCCTGTGACTTTCTTCAACAGGATGTATTAGATATTGGATTCGCACTCCCATGTAGTTCATTTCCATGGTCCAGTTTCAGCATTGCATTCTCCTACCTAATGTAGTGGTGATCTAAACCTACAGCAATGATGCGTGGGATTTAAATGCAAGCTTTTTTGGCGGCGTTCTCTGCATCAGAGTCCTCTCAGTCGGACGCAGGACTTAACCTATGCTAGTGAAACCCAAAGAGAAAGAAGCAAGAGAGAAGGAAAGTGAGAGAGACACAAAGAGAGGTTGTTCTACTTTAAATCTGGAGCAACGCAGCTTATTTTGGAGGACCAGGAGTTGCTCTGAAAGAAGGTTTGAACTCAGCCTTTATTTACCCCAGTGGAGCTCAGCTGGCACACAAAGCTCTAAAAGGTCAGTTTGTGACTGAAAAGGAAGGGATCCAACAATGCTTTGACTTCATGGGTGAGCTGGCTTATATCTTGGAAAAAAACCTACATAAGTATCTTATATTACCATATCTAGCGATGCTTTGAATTGGACTAGTATCTATGGGTTTCACTATTGATTTATATCAGCATTTTATCATTAATCAAATATACTGTACACAAAATAACTCATTCCCAGACCACAAGGTGACATATTTAAAATGCCTGAAGACTGGTAATGACCCAGAATGCAGAATTGAATCCTACATTGGGGAAGAATGTCCCTGTAACCCTGGAGCCAGTAAATGCTTGGAATTTTTCCTCGATAAATGCTGCCTATTCATTTGCTCCTGATCAGTTAATCAGTGTATTGACCAAACGTTGAAGCACTTGAAGAGATAGAAGTGAAGAGTTGTTGAGCATGTAGCAGCAGTGTGTGGTCTACATGTGGAGGCAAAATATTTACATTTAATACATGAACACAGGATTTTAAGTTTGACCTGGTTATCAAACCTACAATTTAAGTTCAAGAGCAACAATGAAACCCCCCCCAATGCTATGCAGTAAATTGAGAGAGAATGCGAGGATACGATGTGTTAAATTGTGATGTGAAACGCTTCAGTATTATTTGATACAATAGTTTTTGATAAGATAAGAAGGATTGAATATGATGCACACTATTATGCAATGCTATTCAGTAAGATGTTACTTAATTCCATAGGATGCAGTGCATAACCGTAAGAAATGATAGAAATGATGTGATACAGTTCTATTCAATATGAAGAAATTTGATCTGATATTATGTTACGCAAAAGATGTAATGTTATTCGAAACGGATCAATACTATGAGATACGGTTCAATTCTGTAAGATATATGATACAATATGATTCAATACAACACAATATGTTAAGATACAATGTGATTTAATACAACACAATATGTTAAGATACAATGTGATTTGACACAGTGATTAGATCCACTACAATGTCATACAATGTGACTCGATAGTGTGATAAATACAGTAAAATTAGAAATGATACGGTACAGTGTAATACATTGCAATGCCATACTTAATAACGTTATTGTCTGTTTGCACTGAAAAAGATTTTACAGGAAGCAGTGTTAAAGATTATCCATAGTAAAACATTTGATGTTGGTTATTTTGTACTTATAAAATTTTTTATGGATCTGAGTGCTCCAACAATCATACAAACAGGGACGTGTTTTGTCAGCATAACCTTGTCGTAGTCAGAACAGTCATATTTTTGCTCTCTGCACACACTGAGGGTCTGCATTAGCTGTGAGGGCAGATGGGCTTCATACTGTGGGTCTGTTGACTGGTAGATTTCATAAGTGTTATTAGCGAGCTCCTTTTGACTCTGTCTGGATGTCATGGGGGTGTCAGCAGACCTTTTCACGTTCATCAGCATGCGTGAGTGAATCTGTAATCTTGTTGAGTCCGATTAGTTTGTTAACGGTGTTTACTTGCTGTCGTGGCTGAAACAGTGCTTGTGACTCCCAGTGCAGCTTCACGTGACGGAGCTTCTGCATCCCAGAATCAAGACCAGACCTCTTTACCTCCATTCATTCTCACACTTCTGCCTTGTTTGCTCATTGACTTCAGTAAATCCCGTGGAGTGGCTAAGCTAACAGGAGGGACAGGCCAGAAGTAGAAAAGACTATTTGTTCACGACATGAATAGACTAATGTCAATATCTACTGTACATGCACGTGATTAATCAATGTGCAAATATATACTTAGTATATTTGATTAGGAAATGCATCTTTCTTCATCCCTTGTCTGGATTTGTGCATGTGGCAACTCTTGCAATATCTACATGCGGCTTTGTATGATGGCTGCAAGTATAGACGTACTTTTCTCCAGCAGAAGGACAGTTACTTGTGTGAAAGTGACTCTGATAAAAGTACAATTATTGATTCAACCTCTTTACTCAAGTACAAGTGGAAAAGTATGGAAATAATATATTTTCAATGTATGAAAGTAATAAGTTGTAATATGAATATGAAAGTTTTGCAATAAAAATTAGCGACTAAGTCCCAGGTAAACAGCACATAATAATCCAAATAGAATAATACAAGTTAAGAATAATCAACTCAAGTAATGAGTCCATTTTAGAAAATACAGATGTTCATTTTAAAATGTAGGGAGAAGTAAGTCGTAAGAAAAATAAATACTCCAAAAAATAAAAGATACCTGAAAACTGTACTTAAGTACAGTAACAAAGTATTTATACTTTGTAACCTTCCGCCTCTGCCAGTCACATTCATCCTGCACACCAGCCGCTGCAAACTTGTCAATGGACATTCTTTCTCTTTTCCTTTCTGATTGTTTCCTTATGGCTTTATTGTTTGAGAGCTGCCTGTTCCTCCTCCCTTCCTCAGCCAAGGCTGGGGCCAGTCCTGTTGGTGGAATCAACATCAAATCACGTTCAAACATTCTGTTTGACACATCAGCTTATTACGGTCGATATATTTGTTTAAAACACGAAACGGGATTGGTTCGATGCTGTTCCTTTATTGGTGCAACAACAAATTAATCACCAACTATGAATGCTCAGAGCTCCACCAGAACCAGTAGCACCTGAACATAATATGCTACGACAGCAAAAAAACAAACCAATGAAGAGCTTAAAGTGGTAGATAGACAAACTCTCTGCTGTAGTCCAGGTTGCTTGGAAGTTGAGGTGGTTCAGGCTTTGGATTAGGATGCCTCCAGGACGCCTCCCTCAAAAGGTGTTACAGACACATCCAACTGGGAGGAGACTCCAGAGAAGACCCAGAAATTAAAGAAGGGATTTGTCCATTAGACTCTTGGTGTTCCCATCTGGCCAGGGAATACCCAATCCAGGATAAGTAGACGAAAATGAATGAATGATAGGCTGAACATATTATTTATGAACTGGTTGTAATAACCAATAACCTCTTGAGAATTAAAGGGTGGGTCTTCTTTTCAGCATCTGCTTCACTTTTCCTCCACCAAACATACCATTGCTCAATAGGACCTAAAAGTTTCAGTGTGGTTTCATCGCTCCCTAGAACAGCGTTGCAATACCTCCTTGTCTTATCTACATGGTTTGGAGCTACTGGGGTGACCTTTCTTATGACTTTGGGTGATCAGTGTAGAACATCTTGGAGTTTGGACAGGGAGCCCTGATGTAAATAGAGGCCATTGCAGAAAAACTTTTGGGACTCTTCTACGTAGAAGCGTGAATAATGTTGAAAAAATCTATTGGCTCAAGCTTTTTAAACTTTTCTTGTTTGATTTAATTATTACTGTGCTATTAATCTGCTGATAACTACTGTACTTAGTCAATAAACCTAATATACCATAAATAAATGTTCCAACTCTAGATGGCCAGCTGTGAGAGTGTGAAACTGACTTCCTCTTCTGTCAGGGTGTGTGAGCTGATTGTAATCTGCTTACTGCTCACGTCATGAGCTAAGATAAGTGGGATCAGACTTCTTCAATGCAGGAATGTGAACTTTGGCTTTGGTATTCAACTATATAGTATTTGTGTAATTTCCCGCATTAATGTTATTTTCAGTCCCTGTTCATTTTAAAATTAGCTTAAATCAGGGTCAGTCTGGATATATTTTATGCTACAGCTTCAATGCTTGTATTTGCATTTGACATGCAACTGAGGTATTAGTGACCAAAAACTGTGAAAACAAGAGTCACATACAGGGACTAAAAAGAAATGCATATTGACTAAATAGACATGTTATGAGCAAAAAGAGTCAATGTTCCGGTTGACTGAAAAGATACGTACAGCGACTGAAAAGATACGTACAGCGACTGAAAAGATACGTACAACGACTGAAAAGATACGTACAACGACTGAAAAGATACGTACAACGACTGAAAAGATACGTACAACGACTGAAAACATACGTACAACGACTGAAAAGATAGGTTCAATGACTGAAAATATACGTACATTTACAGAGAAGATACGTTCAATGACTGAAAACATACGTTTGACGACGGGAAAGACAGTTTCGACGACTGGAAAGACGGGTTCGACGACTGGAAAGACGGGTTCGGCGACTGGAAAGACGGGTTCGAGGACTGGAAAGACGGGTTCGAGGACTGGGAAAGAGGTTCGACGACTGGGAAAGAAAGGTTCGACGACTTGAAAGATGCGCACATTGTCTAAAAGACATTTTCAAAAACTAGAGAAAGACGGACTAGAAATGAGGACTATGTACAGTGACTTAAATACTGACTTAAAAAAATAGATCTTGAATGATCCTTTGTTTACGACGAGGATAATGGAGATGCTCTGGATGTATAGTAGTCGGCAGGAAGCTGCAGCTGTTGGTTCAGGTTCTACAGGAGGTGATTCGCTCCTTTCATCGGACCAGTCAGTCCTGTTCGACCACATCCCTCCTTCCACCTCTCTTTTCATTGTACGGCAGCATTCCTGAGGCGTCTGATGTCACTCAGGCTTTCTCAACACATTTCAAACTGCTCTTACAAACACACACACACACACACACACACACACACACACATGGCTACCAGTTTGTCAAAGACGGAATACTTAACCAGAGGAGACGGAGGTTCCTGTTTTTTTGTTTTTTTTTCAATTTGAATACTGGAGACTGGAAAATTAAAACAGTCTGGTTTGTGTGTGTGTGCGTGTGTTTGTGTGTGTGTTTTTGCACAAGGTGGCCTTTTGTCGGCTCAGATTAAATGCGTGTGTGTGTGTCTGTCAGGGACTTGGTAAATCAAAAGGAATGATCCTTTTTGAAATTTGTTTTCTATTGGATAATTTCAAAGTCCCCTTAAATTTGTGTCTGAGATGTGAGCAGAATGAAATGAAAATCACCACAGTTCAAATGTGCCTAAAAGATCCGATCGTCATTTGTCGTCACAACATTCGGGCCTTACTCAGGGAATGGTTGGCAATGACCAGATCGTGTTAAAATGGGCGTATAATCTGAACCCTCCATAACATGCAGTTTCCTGTTTACTAGTCATATTAGATGAGTCATCATTAGTCATCATTTTTCAATAACTTGTTTCATTTCCCATTTTACTTGATCTGATGAAAGGGGCTTTACACCGACGTCATGGCATGATGTTACTGGGTAAAAAAAGGGATTACATGGCTGTTGCTTATCGCTAAGAGCAAAGTCGGGGATCTCCCCTTGTACTACTTCCTCCTTCAACCGTCAAGTGACTTTTAGTCGTGTTACGTTTCTGTTCAACTCTGAGTCCTTAGTTCTCTCAAGCTTCTGCCCCGAAAACACACAGCAGGAGAAACTACCAGAAAAATAAGAGCACAACCTTGAAACTGCCAAAAAATAAATTAAGAGGGTCAACAACATTTTCTGGATGTAATGGACAATTATATATTATATAAAACAAAATGTTGGGATTATGTTTAAGCGAGTAAAACTTATCTTGACTGTAACTGATGAATAAGCCCATTTAAAGCCTTAAATAGATGAGCTATTTATGAAAATGTACAACTCGATTGAATGACGTGAATTTGCGTTATTAATGTCATTTAGCATGATTGGGTCATTGCTTAAAAAAATCTAAATGTACCTGTAAATAGAGACAACAAATGACAATCGCGCTTTTAGTTACGACTTAATCAATTATTACAAATTTGTCTTGCATGTCAGAATTTTTTTATTTTTTTTTTCATCAAATTGACCCGTTTGTGAAGTTGACCAGTAGGATGGCTGAGGGAACCGAAATATAGTGAGAACTGGACGTATTCAAACTTTTATAATTAAATATTTGATTGATTATTTGAGTAAAAATTATCTTAATTAAAAATCCTTAAATACATGTGGTTTAATGAAATTATTGAGTTGAGGGTCTTTTTAATCACTAAGCTAAGTTGCAAGGAGCAGTTGCTTCAATCATGTGCAATGATGTGGTTGTCTTTACATAGAAGCTAAAGCAAAATGACTGATGACTAAACGCCTCTCCTGCATATGGATACGACACCAAGGGATGTGAGAATTGAGCCATATTTTGGTTTGGGATGTTAATCCTCTAGAGTCTAGAGTCTGAGGCCAGGCTAGGGTTAGGGTTAACTCCCATTTCTGTACCAAAAAGGGTTAAGGTGAGATGGGCTGAAACTCAACTATGGTAAAAAAAAAAAAAATATCCTTCTGTTTATATAGAGTGCAATATATTCTGTACAAAGCAATACAGTTCCAGAGTCTACCATTTGTTTTATGACCTGTACAATATTCCTTCATTTTCTTTTTGGATGTTATTGTTAATTGTTGGATGACATTTGATATACGTAGTGTGACTGAACCCCAGAAAATTCCCAAAGGGGAAAATAGTGTATATAATAACATACACAAACTGGCAGCACACTCCCCTTCCCTACCAGCTCTTTGTTATGATTTTTGAAATTTGAATGCCACCGGTCTAGCTGAAACACAATCAGGGAGTATCTTTGGGTGAAAACTGTTGGTAAGACAAGAGGTTATTTGATGAAAGTAGTGCCAGTATTAATGAAATGAAGCTTAGAAACGGTTTAAAATGTCTTGCACTCTGATAAACAACATGGCGCTCTCAGCTCAGGCATCATGGAAACTTGAAATGAGGTTATGATGCCCCCATTGAGTAAAACCTCTGTGATGAACCGTCACATGTTCACAAAGAGGAGACCATCCCTGTCTCACTTGCATGCAATCCACTGGTACCAGTGATCCAGATTAAATAGCTCATGGTGTCTGCTCCAGTTCTTTTTCGTTGACGAGAATCATAGCAAAGGTTGATCAGCTGATGAGCTCTCAGACACCTGCTGCCTACGGCCACCAAGGACACACAGCTATTTATAATCTGGCTGCAAAGGGCAAGCAGGCGTAGTCATAAATTCATTTCCACTGATGCTCTTATGCAACCGCACTTCCAGCCGCTAATGAGCTCTTCGGCAGTGTACTCAACTTATTTTAAAGTGATAGTACACTGTTAAAAAAATAATTTGTTTACTGGTAACACACAATTAAATTGAGTATAACGGAGTCCAAAATTTAAGTTGAAAATACTTTATTCAATAATGTCAACCGTTGAGTTCATCTTATAAATCAAAAATTATTTAATTATTATCTTGTGACACAATTAACTTCATCTTCAACTTAGATTTTAAACTCAATCATATTTAATTTAATTGTGGTACCAGTCAGAAAATTCTCCAGCTGTTGTCTGTGTAAATATTTTGATTATAAATCTGAATTCATATTTATGTTTACGTACACATTACACATAAACATAACATACGAGAGTGCAGGGAGGAGCTTAACTTCATTTTAAGGTTAACATTCTGAGGCTACCTGAGCTATATTCTCGTTTTGATCCTTAATCCTTTTGATGGTTCTGAACTCACTCGGTACCATCCTTATCAGCTCTATGACCCAGAATCATCTTATCTTCTGCCCCGGCCTTTGTAACCCTAACACTAAAATGCTGTGAAAAAGTTTTATACTTTTGTGTATCTCAGACTAAACTGCTGGATATTCAAACAGAATTTTACCTAAAACAACCGGAATAAACACAAAATACAAGCTTTTACTGACAATTTTCTTTATTGAACCGAAACTTTTCTTCAAAAAATGCTACCGGCCCTGTTCAATCACATCATCACTTAAAGAGACCATCTTCAGGAGAAGGAAGTTTGCTCATAGTTCTCATGAGTAACACACTATGCCAAAAATCTAAAAAAATTCCAGAAGGGACTCAAAATACATTAGTCTGGGAAGGGTTCCAAAGATGTTTCTGCGGTTCTGAGACTCCATAGATCCGCTGTCACACATTATCCTCAAATGGAGAAGCCTTGGAACAATGGTGAACCACCCTCCAGAATTCCTCCAAGACCGCAAAGAAAGCTCATTCAGGAAGATCCATAGAAAACATCCAAGATACTGCAGAACCTCGCTCACCTCAATAAAGGTCATAGATCATGGCTCCACAATTCCGAAGGGACTTGACAAAAATGGCAGCATGGGAGAGTGGATAGGCGAACGCCACTGCTGACCCAGAGGAACATTAAGGCTGGTGTGAGTTTTGCGAGGAGGTACTGGAGGTGAATTGGTGATTGATGATGAACTGGTGACCTGTCCTGGGTTGATACTGGGTCTCACCCTGTGTTGACTGGGAGAGGTGTGGCTAGGTGGCCTAGTAACAGTCTGGACCTGAACCCTTTGTGTTGTGGTGCGACAGGAGAAGATAATTTCATGCTCACAAATCTTCCAATGTGGCTGCACTAAAGCAGTTCTGTAAAGAACAGTGGGTCAAAATTCCCCCACAGTGATGAAACACTGATCTCCATTTATTGCTGCTAAAGGTGGAACATCTAGGCAGTATTAAGTTCAGAGGGGTTGAAATACTTTTTCACAGCACTGTACATTTCGCAAATGCTTCCTGCAGTTAAACTATTCTTCCCTTGTCTTCATCCATCGGATGGATTAAGGTCTTCGGGTTGAGCTGTGTTTCCCAGCAGGTTTGGTTCAGACTGTGAGTCAGCCAGGAGAATGCCACAGATGAGATGATCTGACATTCCCAAAGCCTGTTCACTCCCTGTCGGTGCTTGTTCTATTTTACTTCACTATGAGTTTCCCACTCGTTCGCATTCAACTTCTCTCACTCGCCCATTAGTATGCTAATGACTGTGAGTGTGAGAGCTTGGAAGAGACGGCGAGGGAGACTGGCAGTGAGAAAACTGGTCTGCCTGTGAAGTTGCCTTTGTACGTCAGATGAATGGCTGGATGGGGGAGTCTCCGGCCGACACGCTGCGCTGACAAGTGAGCATTCCTGAAGAAAACAGTGAAAGTAGAATTCCTCCCCCGTCTCCTCCCCTTCAGAGTGATGCCTTTCTTTTGCGTGGATCCTTAAGGAACTGCCGACTTTGCAGCGATGGTGGTGGTGAACTTGGGCTGCAGGCTTCGGATGAAGAATCACACTGTGTTATTAGATCCACAGGATAGAGAGGGGTTAGCTTTTGATATGGGATTTTCCCTGATAAATACAGAGGAGGGATCAGGGGCAGGTTTTCAAACTGGATTAATTCTCTTTTATTAGACTAGAGTACTAATGAATAATTTTGAATCTATTATTAAATCCGAGCCGACAAAAGGCCACTTTGTGCAAATGGATTCATCAGTAAAATGTGGAAGGATTTTATTTCCTTGTAATTTCCTCTTTATGGAGAGAAAAAAGTATAACATGTTACGATTGAACAAGACAATGAAAAGTTGAAAATTAATTTCCAATATAATCTAATTATTTTTAGGCTTGGGCATTGCAGTGTATTTTTGGATTGCAATATATTGCGATATGTATGGAAATGTAAAGCAAGACATTTTCCAAAATACCTCGTACTAATTAAAACCAGTAGACCAGTTTTATCGTACAAACCAAATTATTTTCCACAATGTCTGAACTTCATGATGAGAACTTTGGGTGCACATAATTAATGATCTGCTTTTGGGATACTTTATGGATTCTTAAAAACACTGTTCATTTCAAATGAGTAGCTGAACAGCCAAGGTTTGTATTAAATCTCAGTTTTTGCCGTTTGAAACCCTTAAAAATGAATATTAGTGTTGTAATTTATCATCAGCCGTCTATGTATGTTTTTTCAATGTAAAAATGCCAACTTAGATGCAAAGAAATATACAACTGGCATTAACACAAAACACAGGCCAAAGAAACCATCCCTGATCAGTGGGGGGCCCAGGGCGCCCACGATACAATATCATTGCTATAATGAACATTTTGCCATAATGCTGTATATTGCAATATCATTTATTAACTTTTTTTATCTGCAAAGAATGTCCCCACAAGCAAACTTTAGAATATCCAGTAATTATTTTAACATATATTTAACCAGGTAAAATTGTCACTCAATCTTTTTTCCAAAGACCAAGCGAGCAGCTTAGAGACAATTTCAACAATTTCAACTTTCTGTTTCAACAATAAATAGATAACGTTCCTTGTCCTTTTATCACTTTAGTGAGATTAATTGGTTGAAACTGTTCATTACAGTCAAGTCCAGCTTAAATATATTCAAATTTGTGACCTAATGTACCTTAACGGGTATTTAGAACAATGAAACTTGTACAAAAAAGTTCAGCAACATGAAAATTCGAAAGCAAGACTCTAGTTTGGGGAATGTGAGATGGCTGTCTCAAGTCCATCAGTGAAATGATGGGCCATTACTGGATGAATCCGCCGCCGGTGTCAGCCTGACTCATGGTCTGGGTGACAGTCCTCTGCATGGCAAGTGCTGTAATCATGGATTGGTGAATGGGTCGAGTTGTTGCTGCTGCTCCAGCTGTGCCTCCTCATCTAAGTTCCTCTTATGATTGACGCTTCAATGAGGTCATTGTGTCTCACCTTCATCTCCAGGCTTTCTGTCGTGGCTCCTGCTGGTCCTGTCTGGGTTGGATGAAACCAGATAGCTTTTTGCTCAGTCTGTCTTCATAAATGTGTCTTACAGTAGTAAGAGTTTGAGTGCTGATCCCTCGAATCTTCACTGTCAGCCATCTTTCACTTGACGCCTGGTATCGCCGCAATCCCAGCCTGGATGTGATTAGAAGATTCCTGGCTGCTGCTGTGGGTAGTTGGACCTGCAAAGGTTTCTCTGTAATTTCATAAATTGATAAAGCTGATCAAAATTCTTTAGTTTTGCCTACTGTGAACTGACAGAAAATGATGTGACTGGTACCTGTGGCCAGGTTTGACCCGTTGACATTGGCGTTTGGACGAGGTCTCTTTCATATTCCTGTCTATTTCATCAGTCTTTCTTTTCGACCCTGTCCTGACTGATGTTACAGTACTGTTACTTGTGCAGGGATGTTTTCCTGTGGACTGCTGTTGGAACAGGCTGCACTTCTCAGCAACAACAGAAAAAGGAGGAGGTGGACCGTCTTGTTGGAAAGGCAGGGTGTCGCTGGATAAGGTCTGCAGCAAAGTCCTTCCTTTCTTACAGATGTCCATTATCTGAAATGAGGACTGGGCACTGCAAGACAATACACTATCCATCAGTCGGCTTCGTCACGCGTAATGATGGAGTTTGTGTTCAGTATAGTTTATTCAAAAACAACAGTATTCATTTACTGAAAGCTGGTGGTCTTCAGATGAACCATGTGGCACATGCTGATAAACGGATGCTTCAGCACCTGACATGGTGTGATCCGTTCAGCAGCATCCACCAGGAGCATACTTTTAATCAGGTGTACAAACGCCAGCAGATCTTTATTTTCTGCTAGTTTATCTGGACCACTCACAGCGTTGCTATCGTAGATCTGGAAGTTGAATAAACAACAGCAAAGGTCAGGGGTGAATAAACAACAGCCTTTCAAGGATATTTTTAGTTCAGGTTTAAGTTTCTGCCTGTGAATGGTAAAGAAGGACCTACATGTAGGAGGTCGTCCAGAGAACGCAACTTAAACTTCCTGTTCTCTGTTGCTGTAATACCAGTCTCTTTCAGAAACTGTTGAGGTGTCTGGACAGACGGTGATATTCAGAGAAGAGTAAACGTAGACCAACAAAAAAAAAATTACTTAGGAAGAAAGGAGTATTTAAATCCAGTAAGACATACAGTGAAGAGGTGATACCTTTAGTCGCCAGTGACTGGTGATTGAGTCATCATCTCTGAGGAAAAAGCTACTAGTCTTGCTTCCAGAGTTGAGAATGTTGTCAGGTAGCTGACCCTGAGTATCCATTATGTACCTCAACTGAAGATACAGCACATAATCTATTCACACTTGGAGCCCAGGTAAAGGTCTATTAGTCTTAACGTATTCATCTCTTTAAAATGTGTGTACATGTCCACAGGATGAATCATGCTGAATAGATAAAAGAAACTCAACTTAAAGCAGTACTTACCATATCATATTCATTCAAGCCATTGTAGAGAAAAGTTCCCAGGCATAAAAGAGCACCCAAACAGCCCAGAGACCAAATATCTATGGCTTCTGTGTATTGAAGGCCGAGGATAATCTCTGGAGACCTGAGAGAAGACAAACAAACAATGAAGGACTCTGTATTTTGGTAATGTAGCAGTTCTAATGTAGTCCAATCCAAATACTCTGGGGAAACCAGTGACTTCCATCAAGCCAGAAGACATTAGCAAAGCTGACAAGAGAACTGTCCTTAAGAAAAGAACTGGGTCTAGCAACCCCCAATGCAAAACTCATAAGAGTGCCATGCAAGCTCAAAAGACCTTTAGTATGTTCAAGGGGCAGCTTTGGCTCATGCGGCAGAGTGGTTGTCCACTTATCAGAGGATCGGGGGTTGAGCAAGAGACCCCAACTTGCTCCCCAAGCGCCGTACAGGCCTGCCCACTGCTTTTCAATTATGCTTCAAATGCTGAGAAAAAATTATGCTTTGTGGTACATCTGTATAATTTTGTATGTGACTACTTGATAAAGGCTTCTTATTGCTTCCTATTCTTCAAAAGATATCAAAACCCTAGATAGGCAATTTAAAGCAGCCACCTTAAAAAAGAAAATGAATAATACGTTTGTATAAGGGGGATATAGGGTAACACTGAGGATAACAAAGGCATGAAAGTTGATCAAAACAGGCGGTAGCATCGTGTTTGTTCTGGGAATTTACCTGATATCCCATAAGCCACCATGGGGACACCAGCTGGACGCCTTGAATATGATGTCCATTACTGCCCACCTACCAACTGGCCAGTGTCAACTGGATAAAAGTTAAAATAGGATACTAATAATAAAATAATCTATGAAGGTTTGGGCCCCCTTGATGACCACTTCTCTAGACTAAAGCTACATCCACAGCATCTCTAGTGTACTCAAACCCACAATTTGGAGCACTAAGACTTGTGAGCCATGAAATCCCTCACATAGGTCTGCAAGTATCTCCATTCGGTTTGTAGACCAACTTTTCCAGACAAGACGTTACCTGGAGATGGTTTCAAATACTCACCTGTATGGACGGCTCTGAATGTGTGAGCCAACCACGGCAGCTGACACACCATGGGCCAGGCCGAAGTCAATCACCTTGACTCTGTAAGGCATCTGCACGTGGTTCACCAGCATGACATTCTCTACTTTGAGGTCTGCGTGTATTAACCCAACCCCCTTTAGGTGACCGAGGGCGGTAGCGATCTAGAAAGTTATTAAGGCTATTCAATAGGTGTCCATTTTAAAACTTTTTTTTTTATTAATGCATATGGAATTTTGCTAGCACATACCTGCATGACAAAGGGTCTGATTTCAACCAGAGGGAGAGGTCGGAAATATCTTGCGCTCATAAAGCCATAAATACTTAAGTGCAGTTGCTCAAACTCCAGGCAGATCAGATCTCTGTCGGTGAAAGCTCCGTACCATCGAACTAGGTTGCACTTGTCCGGATTTAGTGACTTTATCTTCAACAGGGCATTCACCTGGGGAAGCAGAATTTGGTATTAGCTTAGGCCTGATGAACAAGTAGAATTACAGTTTTATATTTAATTACTGACTCAAACCACTAAAAGTCGACATTGCTTCACTGTCCCTACCTCTGCGGCTGCTTGGCGTTTGTAATATCCATCATTCTTCATTATTTTGAGCACCACTGTTTTCATATCAGTCAACCGTGTGCTTTTTATAGCGCTGCCGAAGGTCCCTTGGCCAAGGAAAGAACTCACTTGGTACGTGCAGTTTCTTGAGAAGAGACATTCCCCAGGGTACAGCTTGGCAGGTGCACTGGACAACATCTTTGAAGCTGTCCGAGGTCGGGTTGTGAGGCAACTGCCGGGAGCTGTGGGGAGGTTAACCACCGTACCATGGTTACATGTTGATGTATCACAAAAAGTAATACTACCACAGCCCTAATAATCAATCTCTCCAGCTGACCCAGAATGGTGCAACCCATGTAGTAACCTGAACGAGTCTAACAGTTCAAAGTTCGCCAGCCAGCCATTTCATTAGAAACAAATTTTATGTAGATCTGTGTGACAGTTTTCTTTCAGAACCAACATCATTTTCTTCAGCAGTTTTTGCTACACTAGCTGTTCTGTTGAATTGGACCTCATGTGCTAGCATTAGTCACGCCACAAGCACCATTGAGCTTTGGGTGCCCATGACCATGCTGCCGGTTCGACAGTTGCCCTTCTGAAGACCCATTTGGTATGTACTTACCACTGCAGACTAAAAACAACCACAAGACCTGCAGCTCCGGAGATGCTCTGACCTTGTCGTCCAGCAATTATAACTTGTTAAAGTTGCTCAGATCCCTTATTATTACCTTGGCCAAGGAGTTTATGTTTTTACCTCTGTTGGTTTTTCTGTCCGCCTGTTTGTGTGTTTCTTTGTTTCTTTGTATGTTTGCAGGATTATGGAAAAACTAAAGACGGATCTGCATGAAATCTTACCCAGAGTAAATTTTTGGCATATCCTAGAATTGATTACATTTTGTTGACATTATGTCTTGACCTCACAATTTGACATCATAATAATGTTATCTCAACCAAGATAAGGCACTTACGTTTTTTATCAATTAGTCAGAAATCAATGTAAAATCTGCATGAAATCTTTCCTAGAGGAACTTTTTGTCATATCACCAACTAGAGTCCGAAATGTTTACTTGCAGCCTAGACTACCTCACTCACTGGTCGGTGGTCATATTGTTATGACTGAGTGTCCTCTCTCTGTCGGGACACATACAGATACATAGATCTGAAATATCTATGTATGAAATATCTATATGATAGTTAGCCTTAAACGTTGGCTAGCCTATGTTCTTTCCTTTGCCATGACCATAACCTGGTTCTGAGCAAGAGCCCCATTTGTAACCTTTACCCCCAGTTCACATGATACCATCTGCTTGATAAAAGCAATTTTCATATCTTAGTCAAAGCATATATGAGTATTCCTATTGGAATGACTAAAGAGTAACTAAAGTTACAGTTTGAGTGCAGTTGTGAGGTTGTGGGAAATGAACCTTTTCTTGTGAGATCTAACAACAAAATACAGATGCTTACAAAAATTGGCAGCTGGAACGGTTTGGAAGTTTCTCCCCGAAGCGTTTTCAACAAGTGTCCTCAATTAAAAGCTCATGCAGAGGCCTTTCAAGTTGAGGTTAAATGTGGAATATTGATGATGGCTGACAAAAATCTACTTTTATCTGTCTCCAAAGGTTTGATTCTAATAGCTTTGAACTTCGCCACGGTAACCATGAGGAATATTTTGAGGATGTGACTCTTGAGATTTTATTTAATAAAATATTTTTATTGAATACAGGAATAATAACAAAGTAGGCCTACTGTCGGATAGTCATCAGGTTTGTGCAGTTTCTCTTAACAGAATGTAAATTATGAATAAAAGTTTGTAATTGCCTCCAGCACTTAATAATGCAGAAAAAAATCTAAATATTAATTACATTAACTATTTAAATTACATGTTAAACTCCATTCTAATTTTACAACTTAACAACATTATATATTCCTACCAGTTCTAACAATTTATAAAGTCTCTGGGGACAATCCATTTGGTTCAGCATAGACTTCACCTATTGGCAGTTTTGTTAGGATTGTGTTCACTCTGTCAGGACTTTTTCTGGCTTTGGTCTCCTCTTCATTTTGATGAAGGCTGATAAAGCATCTGCTTTGATCAATCTTTTATGGATTGAATTCTACCTTCTGTGTTGTGACATCATAATGTCTCAATAACATATTCCTCACCATGGCAACAGTGAGGTATGGTTGTGGATTTGACTCTCCTTTCATACATACCTTAAAACCTTTAAAGCGCGATTATTCTGTATTTGATTAATACATATCTTAATTGTCACAAGCTATGTTCTTTCACCAAAAGCATTCACATTAATATTTTATTCCAACAAATTAAATCTTTATTTTCAGTATTCCGACACCCTTTTGGACATCTAACTAGTTCTGCATACTTCAATGTCATTCAAACTTTGTTCAGCTCATTAAGGAGATTCAGGCCTCTTATCAGATTTTTGGCTTCTTTCACCAATTTTTCACCCGTTCATCCAGATGAAGGAGATCTTCAGAAATCCTACTTGTTCACACTTTTTCATCAATTTGCTGACCCTTCATGCTTTCACCTAGGCACATCATTAAACTTTTAAAACGTTCTTCATCTTTAACATTGGTAACTCAACTAGTTCTCTGTCATTAATAGTTAGTCAGCAGTCCAATAACATGATGAAATGTTCAGAAATCAATGCCAGAAATGAGTCGAATTACCTCCTCAGTCTTTTTATGGAACATGCAGCAGATTGACGCATTTACCACAACATTATGATTAATGACAGGTTAAAGATGATCAGCCACAGAGGGATATATCTGGATCCACCAACAGGCCACCAACTATTTAAACCTATTCATACTCTTTAGAATCATCAAACTTTTTCATTTTATTCATACTCTGTCAAATATTTTCAGCATTCAGATTCACATCAGCATTAAATTATGGCTCCCATATGTTCAGCATACCGTGAAATATTCAAAAGCTTTCATACGTCATGATTGTATTCAAATTATTACAGTTTAGAACCAGAATGTCAAAATTCTTCATTTTATTCATACTTTTTATTAAATTTTTTTTCAGTAATCTATATCTCATCAGCATTGCAGTTCGGAGTCTGATTTTCAAAAATCCTTAAGCTATTACATTTTTTCATACATCAAGGTTTTTGTTCAAATTTTTATTTGAATTCTTTCTTTCAGAACCTTCAAAATTCATGACCATATTCATACTTCTCCAGATTCCTACTCGTTCAATTTCACATAAGCATTGCAGTTTGGCTTCAGCTTTTCCAGCAAACCTTCAAATATGCAACAAGTTTCTTACAATATTGTTGTCATTCAACTTTTCATGGCAGCATTGGCATCAGCTCTTCAACATCCACTATTCACACCTGCAATTTCTTCAGAAGTTGTTCCGTTCTCTAGTTCCTCCAAAAAACAAAAACAAAATTATTCCCCTGCTGGTTTTAGCACCTAACTGGTTCTGCATTCTTCAACATAGCAATGTCATTCAAACTTTAAAAGTCCTACTTTTTCACAATTCTTCATAGATTCGCTGATCCTTAATACTTTCACCAAGAAACACTATTAAGCCTTTAAAACGTTCACAAATTATGATATTTCATGGTCATTCAACCAGTTCTGTATCTTCTACAGTTGGTTCACTTTTCAGAAATCGAGAGGTATTACTCGACTAACCAACTAAATTCATACCAGAATGGAACCAAAAAACCTTATTGTTTAGGCCTCGGAGGACCAGGTGGTCCACCAAACTGCTCTAATAATCGCCATCGTAAATTTGAGTGATTTAAGTAAAATATGAACTCTCCGGGTTTTTTTTTAACTCACTCTAAAGTTAATATTTCTTAACTTTATCTAGCTAAACCTTTTTAACTGTAGGTGTTCAGTGAGACACACCTGGGTCACTTGACCTCCAGTCTATTTATAGCACGTGCAGCAGATTGATAGATCATTAGCATTACACGGTGATACATCAAGATCCAATGATCAGACACAACATTAAGTGGGTTTACATGTACAGCCTAATTCCGATTAGATTTGGAAAAGACGTCTAATCGGACAGAAAATCCCTTTCCGAATGGAAAGTACCAGCATCAACACCTGCAATTTCCTCAGAAATTGCATTCTCCCGTTTGTTTTACAATATTAATATCACTGTATCACTATGTATGCACATCTTTCTACTCTACGTACTACTGTTTTACACCATCATTCGTTTATTCTTACCAGATACAACAGTTAATTAACACTTTTTTTGTACATGAGCTGATTGTGCTGATCAGTGATATTCCCCATAGACTTCACCTGTCAGTGGTTATAATGTTATGAGTGTTCATGCACAGTAGTCACATCGGTGTGGTTGAAAGAGATAAACCTTTCCTCTTCAGATCTAACGGCAAGCAACAGATACTTAGAAAAAAGTATTACACAGATGCACAAGTTCTTTAAAATTCAGGTTCTCTATGGAAAGTTCTTTGGAGTTTAATGGCAGCTGGACATTCTTTTAACTGTATCCCTCACTTTGGCTTCAATCCCTTCTTCCTCTTGATGAAGGCTGATAAACATCTGCTTTGACTCTTCTTTAAACGATTGACTTCTGCCCTCTGTATTGTGAAATCATAATGACTTATTCTTCACCTTGGCAACCATCAGATACTGTTGTGACGATACAGACCAGAAAATCTTTAATGTGTGATTATATTTGCTAAATTTATCAGAACCAAGGTTCTTCTACCAGAAAATGTATATTTTTCTATTTGTTTTTGGCCCTTATCTATTACCACGTACTTCCATAATAGAAGCTTGATACAGATCGTCAAAAAAAATCAGCTTCTTAAGGACATTCAGGCATCTCTGCAGTTTTGATATATTCTTTTTTTAGCTCCATTTGTTAATTTTTTGCATCCTTTACTTGCACGGATGTCACCTGGGATCATTTGCGTCCATCTCGCAATTAAGAGGAACCCACAAATATACCTAAAGTAAACACAATCATTGCTTTTTTGTGAAGTAAAGTTGAACCAATGGCCCAATGCGAGCACCCATGATGCTGAACGTGCCACTCGGCTGCTCAGAGAAAGAGAGGGCTCTGTAAATGTGACACCGTACATCCGTCATTTTTTGTTTTAGGTCAATTATTCCATCAGTTTATAAATTGAATTCGTAACAGCCACTGGTTGGGAGGAAACGTCACATTTTCAGAGAAATGTGCACAGAAAAGTACAATAACAAAATAAGAAGTAATCATCAGTATATAAGTATTATTTTTGATGACAATACATTAAATTAATAATTGTAAGGATAATACAGTAGTTTTTAATTAAGTGTAAGTAATATATAACATATCCGAATATCCTGTAAGCTAGACTGAAAGCTAACCTGACAGTTAGCCTGGCAGCTAGCCTGACAGTGGGCTTTATAGCTAGCATGACAGTCGGCTAGATAGTTAGCCAAAAAGTGAGCCTCTCAGTCAGCTGGATGATTAGCTTTATTGTGAGCCTAACAGCTAGCCTGTGAGTTAGCCTGACAGCTAGCCTGTGAGTTAGCCTGACAGCTAGCCTGTGAGTTAGCCTGACTGTAAGTCTGGGGCTAGCCTGACAGCTAGGCTTACATTGAGCTTGGGAGTTAGCCTGACAGTTTAGAATCTAGCGCTATCTTTGGACGACTCTTTGAATGGCAAAAAGGGGGAATACACAGTACCATGCAGGATCTTTTAAAGTAATGGCGGATGGGTGAAAATCACACTAGTTTCTATCTTAAAACAGTTCACAGATGAGAACACGCCCACTGAGTGAGTGTGCAGTGGACTGGGCACATGACCAAAACAAGAATATCAGTTTAATCTCAGTTTCTTTGGGAGAGACTCCAGAAATGTTTTCATCTTGCCTAAACATGTACCTCAACCAACATGTGCCTCTGGTACACTGGGTGAAATGTGAAAAGTTTTCTGGCTCTGTCCTCAGCGTTTATTAGATTTTCCCGAGGTTATGCTGTTCCAGTCTTGACCTGCTCAGATCTCTCTCTGTGTGGGAGTTCAACAATAGTCCTGTCTGTGCCATGAATTGGCCTTAAAGGACAGGAGCACAAGAGGCAGCTGCAGACCTGAGAGCAGCGAGGAGACTACAGTCAGTCACCTTACCCGCCTTGCTGACTCTGTTACAGACGTCATGTTTTGCAGGATAAGGTGTGTGAGAATTCTACATTTTAAACTGTGTTTTCTCATCACAGTCCAACTGCTGCAACAGGAAGTGATACATTTACCACAGTGAAGTGTTTATCACTTCCTTATGTGCATTCTTAAGGTGGAAAGAAAGCATTTTTGCGTACGACGTGAACAACCGCTTCATCATTAATCTAAATTCCAAGTTAAAGATGAAGTGAGCAGGTTTAGTTCCTAAAACGTTAGGCTCAGACATTCAACATGAAAAGGGGGAACATATCGAACATAACATAAGGATTGACAAGTGAAGGCAGGGTATCAATAATCATCTTGTTACCATGGTTACCTTTCAGAGGGTGGGATTCTTTAGGCATCTGGGGATAATTTTGTCCTGTATGAAGGTTGAAGCATTGGACGAGCGCAATGATCTGAGTGACTAGTTTATCTGCACTTTATATTATACCAATAGTGTAGATATCTATTTCTGGCGTTTTTGCTGCACGGTCATTGGAAAGGTAGTGATTTGCATGTTTCACCACGTTTATCTGACACATAGATGAGATATTGGGCCGGTGCTCCGTCAACTGTCAGCCAGCCAAAGTGAGTTATTTCCCGGAGGCAGTCGGCCAAATACTATTGTGGTGAAGACAAACAAGCAAAAAAAGGGTCTGAAAGGCGGTATCACACCTCGCCATGCTCCATCAGAGGACAGTCTTCAGTCTGTTAACGTCATGCCTCACTGACAACACCCTTAATGAGCATAGTTTCCAACAAGGATGGTTTATTTAGACAAGAAGCACAGTTTCCGTTGGTTCTAATATCAGTAGACAACATTTGACTCAATTGTCAGAATGATGTGAATTAAATTTTGTCTTTCATTTCATTTCAAAAATCTAAAAGATCAATCTAAATGAGAAGGAGGATTTGAAAGTTTGTGAACCACCGCATCAAAGCATCAGTCCATGTTGGTGATGGTTCCTGAGGGTCTTCTCCTCATGCTTGATCTCCTTGTTTCAACATCAACTACAAAAGCCATAATCCTCCTCTATTCTTCTTCCTGTGTATAACGTTTAAGATGGATCTAAATAACAATGGCGTGCAGTGAGTCATGTGCTCCTTAGAAGAGCCGAGTCTACATTAATGTGTGTCTGTGTGTGTGAGCGCGTGCATGCATAAAAAATGCTTTACTTTAAGTGGCCTGAGGATGTTAGTTCTCTGCTGCTCATTAGCATTTAGAGCGTTCTTCCATCACCTCCTTCATTCGCAGTCTCGTCGGAGACAAAGGTGTCCTTCATGACCGCTGATTGAAGCCACCAGAAAAAGAGGAGCTAATCATGTTATCGAAGTCAGGCTTTTCCTAATTGTCACAAAATTCTAGTCAGCTGACAGAGCATGATCTTTTCTCTTGTTCAGGGATTAAAATAAGAGGGTGGGTTATGAAGGTGTTGGTGGGACAGTGGGGCGGCTCAATATTGTCCCTCTGGAGTGGACAGTTAGTTTTTTTTCTGCCAGAGTGAAAACGCCTCCAGCAGGGTGGGCGGTCACACAGGACCAAATGTGAGGTCTCCAAAACGTTAGGTCAGCTCTGATTGGTCTGCGGTTATTGAGCTCCCTGTATGCTTTTCTTTTAACAAAGCAACATTATTTATATATATATATCAGTGCAATATTTCACCATCAATTATTTAAAAACCTGCATCAGTTGTACTTACAAGGTCCAGACTCCAGAAGATTAGGAGACACTGTTACTACGAGACCCAGGAATCACTGACCAAAAGATGATTGTAGACCGTTGACAGTCTCGATCGGTTTTCACTACTCAAATATTACAGGACCTGATCAATTGTCCCCACATCAAGTAGCTTGTTAGGATTTTTACTTTGGTTGCCTTATTACAAGTCAGGAAGCCTGCACAGAGGAGCATGGGTTATAATTACAAAGCAACAAAGAACGCAACCAATAATTAGTATGTACATTTTGCCGTTTAAGGCACATAAACAAGAAATCTGTCTGGACTGTGTTTTCTGCCTGATAGATCTGAGCAGACCGAGTCTGAAATGAGTCTGAGTTCGGAGGCAGACAGATCTGTCTTCGGCAGCCACCCTTAATCTATCTGTGTGTGTTACTGTAACAGCTGCGAGGGGAAGTGAGCTGATTAGGCTGCTGTGTGTGTTTGGGTGGGTGTGTGGGTGGTTGTGTCTGTGTGTGGGTGTGTGAATGAAGTGTAGAAGTTCAGCTCAGCAGTTAATTAGACCCTAGGGAACGAGGAGGTTCAGGTGAAGACATGATCGCTCACACGCATTCAGGTTTTGCATATTTTTCTTATTCTGAGCGAAAGTTTGTTCTGTTTGGAAAGTTAGCCGTAGGCTTTCTTTAACTGCACCTCCACTTTTTCGATCTCTAACCAATCATGGTTACTCTCAAACCAGGAAGTTTGGGCCCATGGTCCGGTTTTTATTAACATTGTTTACTTTTGATCCATTTCTGTTTGTTTTCACATTGAAAAACTTTTCTTTTTTAAAAAAAAGAGTTTTCATAAAATACCTGTTTCCTATCATCTACATGGCCTGTGTCTCCCTGTACCTGATGAGTGATTATGACATCACTACCAACAGCACCAACACCATACACTATTGTTTTCTGACGTGCTTTCTGTTGGGAAGGTTGCAACAGAAAGCACGATGATAGATCCCCTCGATGGTGAAGCTGGTTAAGCCTCGCAAAACTTAATGGTTGGAGCTTCTGGGGCGATTGCCCAGTTAATCACTAAAATATAAATTTTCTTTCTAATTTGTAGACGCATCGCTTTTTCTGAAGGCATCACACCTTTACAAACTGCTGCCCCTGTTTTTGTTAATCTTCAAGTGTCAGCGATCTTTCGTCTCACAGAAAACAGATTAAAAGTTTCATGTTTTTTTTTTCTCTCCAGACCGTATCACCATCAGATCTCTCTATGCGAAGCAGTGACTCGTTTATTAATTCATTTTTTACGTTTGTTTCTCTTCTTCTGTTTATCATTGTCGTATGCTTACCGTCTGCTTAACTTACTGTAATTGGTCAAAAATTCCAAAACATCGGCAAAATATGTGAGAGTGCTCTAATATGCAAAAAGAACAATTATTCAATCTGACTATGTACTTTCAAGTGCATTTGCCTCCTTGACCTCAGACTGGTTCTTCCATGCACCACTGTGAACTTACACCAACCCATATCAACACAAGTTGACTCCATGTGTTTGTTTGGGATCCAGATCATGCTTTGGTGTGTTCTGGATTTTAGGATGTTTATTTTTTTTCTTTCCATTTTCTTCCACTTACCTGGGGTTTGGTAGACAAGGCAACCGTCCATCCTGGAGAATCTCGAAGTGTTCACTGGCAAGATGAGATATGTGTAGTTCCTCCAGCGAGTTCTGGGTGTGTGTATTAAATATCTTCAATATATCCATGAAGTTAGGTGTAAAAATCTTGTTGTTGCTTCTACTCTGCAATGGAAAATAAATCGATATCTTTCATATTCATATTCATCATTGAAAAATGTCTTGATCTGGATTCCAAACAAAATCTAACGAATATCTCCTTGGACCATACTTTCCTCTCCAAAAGTTATGTTCTTAACTTCTATGTGGTGAAGCTTTATTTAATCTAGGATAACTTGTAGCTCTGGTCAGTTTAGCAGAGAATATGTTCTCAAGAAATACCCTAAAAAAGCCCCTGTTATCATTAGGTGTTACAATGAATCTGTTCCTCGTGTCGGTGCTGACACCGCGGCCTCTCATCATGAACATGTTTTTCCCGTGCAGACATTAACAGCCATGTGGACAGAAGCCTCCCTCTGGCTCCTATTCATCTCCATAGCAGCCAGAGAGTATATCAGCTGCAGGGGTTAATGGCAGCACTTAAACACATTTAGGAATGTTGAACTCCTCGCAACTTAAGGGCATTAGCTGAAGGTGGAGAGGCGACTAATGCCCGTCATCATTCATACTTGTGATGGGCACTAATGGCCCTGAAACAGCAGCGCAGGCAATACAGACTCTCAGCTGCTGTTTTATCATTCCCATCAGGGTGTTGGATGTAGTCCATTTGGATCCTTTTGCCATAGACTGTGGACTGATGTGTACGATTTCTGCTATAATTGAGCAGAAGGAAACCGACTCCAACCCATCTGTTAACCCATCATATCCAGTCGGATCAAGCCGGCCTTCACCGCATGGAGAAATATGTCATTTTTCTAGCAAAATATTTCAAGGAGCATAAGTTTTCAATTCTTTTAGATGGTTGGTTTTTCAGCTGGATAATACAAAAAAACTGCCGTCACTCAGTAGCGAACCTCTTAAGTTTTGGTGTTCAAGAACATCCACATTTCTTCCGACGACTGTATTTAAAGATGCAGTGTGGAAGATTTAGGTGTATGTCTATAAATTTTGTTTGGACATAACAAGATGAAAATAAGAATCGTTTTCTAATGTTAGCTTGAAGAAAAACCCTGTACACCTTAACATATATGTGTGCGACACACACACACATATATGTTAAGGTGTACGGGGTTTTCTTCAAGCTAACATGTATATACATATATATGTGTGTATATATGCGTATATGTATATATGTGTGTAGATGTATATATATTTTTGTATATGTATACATATATATATATATCTATATACACGTGTGTAGATAGATAGATACGAAATATTGTACACATACACACATCTATCTATTAGATGGTATGTCTTACGCTTTGTCACCTTTTAGAATGTCTGTTTGTTTGAGCTGCTGTAACTGAATATCTCCTTTGGGGACTAATCAAGTCTCTATCTATGGAGATGTGGTTTTCCCTATTATCTTCTTTTAATACCTTTACTTGAAATGTTGATTCAAATATATCTGTATGTTTGTTTTTGACTCTTTGGTAGGAATGTAAGTGAATGCATAGTTCTTTTCATGTCTTTATTCATAATTATATATTTTTTAAATTTTTTTACTGCCACTGTCACTTTTCCAATCTATTTATTTGTCTCTCTGGAGACACTTTGATCTCAGTTAGGAGAGACAAGTGAATAAAGTTAAAGGATAAAAATAGAGCTGATTTATTTTATCAGCAGATGATGTGTGATAATAAGTCGATCAGAATGTCCTGGATGCGCTCAGACTGTTGGAGGGCATCTGTACTGCGCTTCGGTTGGAGTCCAGACACTGGCGGTGGTGGTTGATGAGTCTTCTGAAAAATATAGTTGAATCCGCAAATACTGGGGATTTGAAGTGGGGTACGGCCTGAACGTGTCAAAAGTTCATCACATGATCAGCACATAGATAAACAACCATTTGCACCTATAATCAATATTTATGGGTTGTGGTGGGAAGCGGCAGCACCAGATGGAACAACGTCCAAACTCCATGGAGAGATGTCTCAGCTGGATTTCAGTGTAGAACCATTTTACTGTGAGGCGCTGCTACGTCACCATTATCCAATAAATGATCAATAATGTCCAGACACACTCATTCGGAGCGGCTTCAGTGTCAAATATGTAAACCCTTGTTTAGTTGAACTACATTAAAAAGACTGATTAACCTTTTGACTGCATGAAGGATGACAAAAATTGTTTTCAGTCAAATTTCTTTAAACTATTTGATGTTATAACTGTCAATCTCCTACAAAAATAATAATAAACTCCTCTTCATTGACTCTGCTTAAGTTTCAGCAGCAGGGAGAAGGGAAAACATCGGTGTCTATCCATCACTGCGGTCAAGGTTGCTATTAACATGCTAATTTCAGGCTGGGGATGGCAGTTACACCAGAGGGGCATATTAGTGAGCAGGAAGCGTCTTTTCTCTGATTTACATTCACTGAAAAACAGCTGAAGAGAACATACAGCCCTCCGCGTGTTCCTTTCTGATCCACCGCATCCTGTCTCAGTAATTAATTTGAGCTAAATTTAATTTGGGATAATGAGCAGAAAGATGATCCTTGACTGTCTCTCGTAATTACTGCCTACAAGGATTTTCACATCCACATCATAAAGCAGACTTTATTTCAAAAGTGCAATCAGAAATTCTACTACATGATGATTTCTCGTGCTGAGCCCCTATTTTGCAAGATTTTATTTTATTTTTTGGAAGAGGGTTGTTTTTGGTTTGTTTACACATTTGTTATGTGTCTTTGATGTGTGTGCCTCTCGATCTGCGGTGTTCCATCTTCAACAGCTTAAACGCCACTTTTCCAGTGGACAATGATTCGTAATACACACACACACACACACACACACACACACACACACACACACACACACTAGAGAGCCACTGACCATTTCCCAAAGTTTACTAGCACAACAGTGTTTACACTGTTCCTCTTTATTCACAGGTTTACATTACTCGTTGGAGGGATGTGAATGATCGGAGATACTGTGTCGTATTTGGCTATTATGGTAATCAGGGGTAGGCTTACTGTCACATAAATTGTCAGATTATTATTAGGCTAGATGCCAGAATAACTGTGAGATTGTCACACTAGCTGTTTAAATAACTCTCTGGCTAAGTGTGTAGTGATTGTCAGATAAATGTTGGGAGAAGTATCAGTGTAAGTGTCAGACAAAAGACCAACAGTGAAACAAACCGTACGACTGGCTGCCAGATTAGCATTCGGGCTAACTGTCAGGCTAACCTTCAGGATAGCTGAAAGGCTACTTTAAGGCTAAAAGTCAGGCTAATTATCCAGATTAATGTCAGGATAGCAGTTTGGGTAACATGGTTGATAACAGAACAAACTAACGAAAGTACAAAGAAACAATATTTATATTCTTATTTTATATTCTTATTCATGTGAGTCGAATCCGGCTGTTTTTGTATACCTGACACACTGCCTGGATTAGGCTACATCGTCACATCAGGGTTTTGCCTGTTGCCAGCAAATGACATCATCAACTAAATGCATTTTGGCAAATGGATGTCTTCAAGTCGTAACTGGTCAACCATGGACAGCAGAGCCATAATAACTTCCTGTTTAATGCCGAAACATCAGTCGTGTCTCAAATCGCATATATCTTTGGGAATACTAGTTCTATGCAGTTTACTTTGTGTATTTCAACAGAGTAGTTCTGCACAAAGGGGTCAAAGGCCAGTGTATCCTTAGTGCTGGTCCCAAGCCTGGATAAATGGGGAGGGTTGCGTCAGGAAGGGCACACAGCGTAAAACCTTAGTCAATTCCACAAAACTGATTTCCAAACCGAATTGGTATTTAACAAATACCGTCACTGGTACAGTTAGCCAGGAGAGTACCGACTTATGGATGGAAACAGGTGATCCACTGTGGCGACCCCGAAAGGGAAGAAGGATCGTCTTAAATTAAGAACCGCCACAGTGAACTTATGAGAAATATCTGCAAATCACACGTCACTTTCAAGCATATCTGCCAACATACTGATCGCTGCAGCTTTCAAGTAAAAGTTAATGCAAACCTAATATATTTTTGGTAATATTTCACATCAAAAAATGTTTATTAAATCATAGACAAAGCTTATAATCACTTACTGATTCCTGTTAATCAGTGCGTCATTTAAGAATCAAGATCGGCACCTTCTTACACCTCAGAATTTAAAGATGTTAAATCTAAAATGTGGCTTGTAAACACAACAACAATATTTCTTCAGGTAATTTCCATCTGAAAATTTTGTCCTCCTGACCTTCAGCCTGCACGAACTTGTGAGTGGCACAGCCTGGCAGATGGCCACTTCTCCCAGCCGCTTCCACCGGTTTTTCTATTCCTGGCGTCCTCATATTGAGGGTCTATTGTGATGAGGCTTTTGGAATCCTCCTAATCCATCTGGCTTACCTCTCTGATTTCCGGCTCTTGCTATTGAATCATATTAAAGCTGGATTCCACTTGATTGTTGTGTGTAAATGAATGGTTGATGATTTGTGTTTCTTTCCGGCCAATAGAAACAGGCAGAGCTACTTTTTCTTTGTTGTTGTGGACAAGAGTTTTTAATCAGTGTTGCCATGTATTATTTCCATCCTGCCGTAATGAAATATGCAACAAAACAGATGAGTGATGACTTGCTTATTAACAAGTAAGCTTCGCTGTCAAGACGCCTGTCAACCTCGTCCTCACTTATACCCAACCTGACCATCCTGAACCGCCGCCACTTCCAGCCTGTCCTTCCTCAGACTAATTGCTCCTGCACACAATCTCTGGCGTGAGGTGTGAGCGCACACTCTCATGCGATGCTGGCATCCTCTGCCACACACACACACTTATCTCCAGTTGGCCTGCAGGGAGTTGGCCTTCGCTTGTAATGATGCAGCTGCTCTCTCTTTTTGTCTCTCTGTCACCTCGGTTTCATTTTCTCTACCTCTTTGTTTCAACAAAGAAAAGTTGAACCTGTTCCTACTGCCGTTGGCCAAGGAAGAAAATGCCATAAACACGCAATACTGCCTTTAAAGCAAATAAGTACCAGGTTATAGATGATTGAGTTTGCAATAATTATTGTTTTTATTAAAAAAGTTCTGAGATAGGCTTTGTATAGCATTGTGATATAACTTGTAAAATGGGGAGAAGAATCAACTTCACACCATGATCAGATGCATAGATCATATTGGACATCAGATTTGTATACCTGTCTGGATGTAAGGCTCTATTTCTTTATGGCTATACTCATAAACATACAATGCTTCATGATAAACAATTTGAATAACCGACTCAAATGACAGCACTTAGAGAACACAAACCTGCACCAAAGCAGCTCATTTCAGAACCAGGTTTTACTGTGTTGGTTGCACCGTCACAGCTAGACAGTTTATTATAGGACAAGGTGAACCAGAGTGGAGTCCATTGTGCCAGGGTTTAGAATTTAAATACCATACTAGGAACGACTGTTACAGTGCCTGAATTCTCTCCCCTTGTGTCACTGTTACGTCGCATCATCAGCTGTGTACCTCAACTTCATCGTGTATTTCAGCCGTTTATAACAAGCCTCTACTTTGTTTCAAAAAATCCCTACAAATCATTTCTTTTTAAGTGATACTGACATCAATTGAGAAATCTGCATGGATTTTTCCTTGACCTAGTGTACTGTTGTGCATTGGCGATGTTAGGTTTCGGGGGAAAAAACGAATATGTCGAGACTTTTGATTATACATATAAACTCAACTTAAAAGTAGGATAATGTTGACTAACTATTATAAAATCTTACAAGGACATTTGTCACAGGACGAAGACTAAACTAAAGATGGCTGACAAAATAAACACTGGTCTCAATGTTGAGCTAAGTTTTGCTGTGGATCAAATGCAGAGAACTTGAGTTCCCCTCGGGATAAATCAAGTATCTATTAAAGTATCTAGCAAATCTGACCATGTTGCACCAAAGTAATAGTCCTCAATGCCTGGCAACGATCTAATTTGTTAAAAGTTGGTACTATGTAACGCTGATATATTAAAATGCTGCACAAGACTCATTTAATGAAACCTGAGTTGGGTCATCAGTTCCATCCAGGTCATCACGTCTCCTTCACTTTCCTCATTCTTCCAAGTAATTAAGTTCTTTTTTTGCCACTTGGCGATCATAAGCAAACAAATTATTAAGCAATACTGAGAAATGTTTTTCACGATCTGAGATAAAGATCCTGACTGTTTCTGACAACACATATTGTAACCCCTTGCACAACCTTTGCACCTAAGACTTATAGGCCTCGGGTCGGTGAGACAACAGGATGTGGTTTCAGACTGGGAGGTTAGCAGTCTCTCTCACAGGACGATACTAGTCTTCACATGAGAGCTCAAACAGACACCTAGTGGTGAGCAGGCTTCCAAATTTCACTGCTACTGGTGAAACCAGGTCCATGAATTGTGGTCAGGTACCACCAAGTCCACTAAATGTCTGAATCCAATTTGCTATACAAGATACCTTCTACCTTTTTAAAGCTACGTATTTCCACTGTTGTTTGGCATTTCCAAAGTGCTAATTTAGATCTAGCTTTGCTTTCCTCAGCTAACACCATCTTCTGTTTGTGGTGTCTCAGGTGAACCCTCACATTCATAGTATTCCCAAAGTGTTTAATGTGGCAGTGTTCGTGTCATATCCAAATTGCTGTCTTCTCATTGCTCCTTGTTTTGAACATGGATGGTGGACTGTTTACTTCCTCCGATGCCTGAATCATTCTTCTTCTTCCTTTGTCCTTTTTTCCTCTCACGGTCTGAATGCTTCTTTTTCTGACATTATTAGGAACTCTACAGCACCATCTAGTGGACTGGGAAAATAACTATTGATTTTATTATTTTAATAACAAAAAGAATTTCATTTTTTTAATGAATTTTTTAACATATATAGTGATAACTCATCCATATGTACCTAGAAATATTATGACATTATGCTGTATTAGTTTCCCCCCACCTTCCAGTGGCATTCATGTCCACTCTTTTAGAGAATGCCTGTACGGCGGGGGAATTTTTCTGCGGCCCATATGAACATTTTATGTTTCTTAAAGGAACAAATTTAGTCAGGAGATTATGTCAGGCATGATTATTATTAATAAAATTAAACTCCAACACAGATGAATGTGGCTGTTTTTGTATTTTTGCATCCGCTTGTTACCAAAATATTGGTTCTTGTGGCATCTCTATCCCATAATTCTTTAATCCATACATTTCCCCTTATGACCCATAATGCTGCAGTTTTGCTTGCATAATATTTATAGGTTGACCGTTAAGGGCGTCTGCTGGATGTCTCTTGAAGTCTCTTGGTTAGATTAGTTCTTTACATGAATTATTGATGTTGAGGGACTGAGCTGCTGAGCTGGAGGTTTTTTCTGCTCCATTACTGCTCTCCCACGGGGCCAGGAGTTTCACTGTGAGCTTTATCAAAGCTTGGCTTTAAGGTGAGATACACTGTGTCCTGGCGATCACAGAATTATCGTATCTATTTCACTTACCGTGTCTCCCAAGGTTCAGGCTCCATTAGTAAAGTTTATTATCGTAACTCTGATCTGACCTAGAGGGTTACTCGGTAGAGCATACCTACGCCCATTTCATGGTTATCCATCAAGAAGCAATTGGTGAATATATTACCAAGAGTCCTTACCTATTCCAGTTCCGCAAAGTTTTTTTTAAAAAACCTTTAATAACCATATCAGACAATTCATATGGATAGGTCTGACTCCAAGGATCTCTACAGACAAACTTACATGGGACTATAAAAAGGGTGGTCTTCGTCTCCCTAATTTTAAGAAATATGACTTGGCTGCTTAAATGCGATTTCTTTCTTTTTTCTTTGGAAAACCCAATGCCCCCATGTTGGGCTTTAATTGCAATGTATGGTCTCAAAGAGAGAACATATGGGGATTTATTTACAAATGGACTCCAATGACCATAGACTCTCTGGATACTGTTTTGATACGTATCCTTAAGAAATGGCATGAGGTCCTCAAGATTCTTGGATTAATAACAAGCGTCTCACCAAAAACACCTTTGAGACAGAATTAACTCATACCCATGACTTTGGAGAGCTGGAAATTCTGAAACGCTGGCACCAGAGGGGATTCATCATTCGGAGGAGTGCTATGAAAATGGATTGTTGATGTCCTTTGAGGACCTAAGGAGGAATTATGACCTGCCCAGCAAAAACAATGTGTGATATCTACAAATAAGATCCTTTTTTAAAACCACTGTGGGACCCAAAATGATTTTACCTGTGCTCAGTGATACAGAAAAGTTGCTTCATGAAGGAAATGTATCTAGGTTTATATCAAAAGTGTAATCTCTATTAATGGATAAAACTGTAAAGCCTGGATTACACAAAACCAGGGAGACCTGAGATTCCGACTTGGATGTGACTATTGATACAGAGCTCTGGTCAAAATTATGTCAAAAAAGTGTCTGTCACTATTAATACCAGATGTAGATTGGTTCATTATAATTTTCGTCACCAACTCTATGTTACACCACAGAAATAACATAAATATAATCCTAAAATACCAAATATGTGTTGTAGAAGTGGTTTGGAGGAAGGCTCGTTTTTACAGTGCACATGGTCATGCACAAAGCTTCATACATTCTGGACCAATTTAAGTGACATTATGACAAAACTTCTAGATGTTACTTTACCTTTGGATCCACAAGTCTGCTTAATCGGGAATGTTACAACAAATTTCAAAGGAAGTTTTTAGAACTAGCGCTATGGTTGTCCAGAAAATGTATTACAATGTCCTGGAAGTCTGACTCCCAACTCCTTAATGCTAAATGATTTATAGAAATGAATAGCTGCCTTCCACTGGAAAAAATTACATA
>VRLP01002866.1:0-76406 GCA_009660295.1 Lophius piscatorius
GTACAGCACCTTCTCTGGATTCATCATCTACGCCGACTAGACAACAAAAACAACAACAACAAGTACAGCACCTTCTCTGGATTCATCATCTACGCCGACTAGACAACAACAACATCAACAAACGTATAGCACCTTCTCTCGATTCATCATCTACGCCGACTAGACAACAAAAACAACAACAACAAGTACAGCACCTTCTCTGAATTCATCATCTACGCCGACTAGACAACAAAAACAACAACAACAAGTACAGCACCTTCTCTGGATTCATCATCTATGCCGACTAGACAACAACAACAAATAAAGCACCTTCACTGGATTCATCATCTATGCCGACTAGACAACAAAAACAACAACAACAAATAAAGCACCTTCATTGGATTCATCATCTACGCCGACTAGACAACAACAACAACAACAACAAGTACAGCACCTTCTCTGGATTCATCATCTATGCCGACTAGACAACAAAAACAAATAAAGCACCTTCACTCGATTCATCATCTATGCCGACTAGACAACAAAAACAACAACAACAAATAAAGCACCTTCTCTGGATACATCTTTTACACAGACTAGACAACAACAACAAGTACAGCACCTTCTCTGGATTCATCATCTACGCCGACTAGACAACAAAAACAACAACAAGTACAGCACCTTCTCTGGATTCATCATCTACGCCGACTAGACAACAAAAACAACAACAAGTACAGCACCTTCTCTGGATTCATCTTTTACACAGACTAGACAACAACAACAAATAAAGCACCTTCTCTGGATTCGTCATCCATGCCGACTTCACGACACACACACGGCTTCTACTGATGATTACGATGACCAGACATTCTGTTTTAAACATGTGCGGAGAACCAAACAGGAAGAGCCTCTTTATCACTGTGCAGTGACTTCATTAAACTCTTTCTTCATATATACACGTTCGCATCGTACCTTAAAGTAAAGCCAAGATGTTTATGTTTATCTTCAAACCTGTCACTATCTGTCAACATATCAAGATGCATTTAGAATAAGACATGAATATGAAAATTAAAAAATAATTATTGATGGTGAGGAGGAGAAAGTTTTTTGTTTTCTATGAGAACCAACTGCAAGAGCTCTGGTGTTACAGCTTTTGCAGCATACGTGTAAATTAAAGTCAAAATATGCTTGATCAGGAATACCCTGATATCCATTTAAGCAACAATTAGCTAAACATGTTTTTGTAAAAACAAATCTCATAAAAACAATTGATATTCACCCAATCTGTAACCATGGTAACGTAACAAGTGCTTCACACTCAGGCACTCTTAATATAAGGTTCATATAGTGAAAAAGTCCAGGTTCAGGCTCACTTAGTGAAATGGTAAGTGGTAAATGAATAAAGTTGTCTAATGTCTAACGACTGTTTTCTTTTTTAAGAGTTTGCATAATAGTTTTATTCTATCCACACACTCACAATGAACTTTAGTTATATGTGGTGTACCTTTAGTAAAGCTTTGGTTTCTTCTATCTTTGTCTGCAGTAACTTTTGATGCATCACATTACTTGAAATCTTGGCCTCTCATGCTACTGTACATTAAACAGACAGACGTCGTCACCCATTTCCCGACTATGTACTCTAGACATAAAGACATAAAGAACAAACGTCTGGTGTTCTACTATGGAATGTATTACAAACTGACATTTTGTATATTCTGAGATATAATAACCATATGAGGTTCTGCAATGTGAACTGAAGACACTATTCAGAAGTTAAGGATATAAAGTGATTAATGTACAGGGTCATGCATCACTAGCCAGATTTACATGGGCCCTAATATTTTCATTAAGATCGGTTTAAAAGCCCAATCAGAATCAAAAATGCTCCCTATAAACACTTTATTCGGAATAAAAACGCCGAATAATAAAAACTGATTGACATTTCATCGGGTGGCAAAGGAGCAGTATAAGCCTTTTCATAAACCGATCACAAAGATAACTTCTGATAAAAATCTTCTGATAAAAGACCTCATAGATTCATCACTTTTGCAGATGACAGACTGCTGTTCTGATTAAATGTGTTGCTGCATGTAAAGGGAACGATTTCGATTGGAATGAAGAATGGTGTCCTTGGAAACCCAGTTAGTGTTCCTGCAGTTCTGTGTAGACCTGAAAGCACTATGCAGAAGTAATGGATTACAGTTCATCAGTGTATGGTGTCAGAAAGTCACTGTTACTTCAATCATGTGTAAATACTGTAATACTGTAATACAAATTCTGATCAGATGTACAGAATGATGTTAAATATGATAAATAATATATCAATGGATAAATAATCACTGATTGTCTTGGAGTCATGGACGCCCGTGTGTTGGTGTGAAAGGCATAAATGCTAGTCAGGTGTGTAAAATAACAGCAGACACATGTACGTGTACTGTTGCTAACAATGTCTCCATTAAATGGACCAATGGTACCTTATATCTGTGTACTGGGTTTGTACTGTGGTTTTAAGGATGAGGGTGCAAGGTGAGGACTCAGGCGCAGACATTGGGTAAAGTTCAAGGATTTAATAGCCAATATTTCCACTTTATGGCAAAATGGATCCACAATGAAAGTCCAATAGAGTGGAAAACTGAGTTCATAAATAACTAGAGAGCTCTACAGAGGCAGAGGAACAAGAAAGCGAGAACACATATCAAGAAAGCGTTAAAAAACCTTTGGCACCCTAAATAGACCTTCATCAAGTCAGCAAAGAAATCTCAGGGGAACTACTCTTCAGAGGAAAAGAAGTATACCAATATCTATGAGGAGTTTAATGATGAAATGATGAAAGATACATATCATTCAAGACAAGACAATCTCCTGGCTCACAGCAGGGACATTTCAGAAATTCTTAGGCATTGTCAGCAGGTTTTGAAAGTGCGTGGGATGACTCCACTTGTTTTCTGGCCCATCGCCTAAATTTCTCACAACAGCAAAATTACATATTATGTAAGAAAATCCTTCATTTGTCCCATAGTACAGAATTTTCAGAAGTTCAATGACGTCGGCATGATTTGAACCAGTGCAGAGGAGATCCCAATGGATTTTTAGTCCATTGCCTCAACCTCTCAGCCACAACAGAGGCAAAGCATCTGTGAAAATTTCTGGTGGGGGGTGCTGTGGAGTCTTTTTGCTATGACTGGTCTTGCAACCCAATCAGATCATAGGGTAAACCACCTCTGATGAGGATGCAAGTTTGGATGAGTTTCAGAGCATCTGTGGTCTCTTAAAACAACTTCCCGACAATAAGTGAACAATCAAAAAGGTCTTTCATGATTAATTTGAGAAGACAGAAGGAAAAAAAAGTAAAATATTCGAGAGAGAAAAAAAAGGTATCCACCAATAAAACAACAAAATAAAATTATCATGTAGAAGAATAGGGCGGTGTCAGACTACACAATGATAATTTTTTTTAATGTTATGGGTTTAACATGGACCTCACGTCAAGCAAAGATGACAGAACCACATATTACCTTTCAAACACTGCATGTTGTTTAAAGTTGGTATTTGGCAACAATGTCAGAATGCACTAGATGTAATTCGTATTGAATTAGTTTATGATAAGAAAATGAAATAAAATAATTAAATGAAGAGAGTACTGCTCACATCAAAGTGTGGTGCCGTTCTGTCTGCTGAGTGAGTCACACACCGGAGCAGAAGCAGTAGCCGGATGCTGCAGTGGGCTTTTGGGCTTATTGGTGTGAAGATGTTTCATTCACGGAACCATCTGTGGAACACCTGCTGGGACGTCAGCAAAGACGGCCAACAGGGGCCTGACTGGATGTCTGTTTAGAACCGGACCGATGAGTTTGTAGATTTAGCAAGTTTGAGATGAGATGAGATGACATGAGATGAGATGAACTGGAATGAGATCTCAACATGCTCAGGAAGAAGACTTGGCTCTGGTCTTTCCTGTATATTCGGTCTTGGTTATCGTCCCATTCTGGCGAGTCGAAGTATCTGTAGTTGTTAACTACCTCCATATCCTCACCATGGATGGCAGCAGGAGCCAGGTGAGACCTCCTCCTTATCCAGTCAACCATCGGTTCCAGGGACTTTATGGCCCTATGCTGGAGGTGGTTGGCATGGCATCAGTCCACAAAAGTGCTCACCAGGTTCTTCTATGCCTCATCCCTGTCTCGCTTAATCTGAATAAGCGGTGTAGAAAATATTTAAAATCTGGCATGGATGAATAAATATCAGTGTAATGTTAAAATGGTAATAATTAAAATAACTGGGGTAACAACCACATAATCATTTAGGTAGCACTCTCCTGATGTAGACGTCCTGATATTCTGATGATTTAATCCCTTTTTTACAACAGAAACGTGACTGACAGGGCAATTAGTCAGTCAGCCAGTCAGTTCTGAAGAAGCTGAGTAAAGGAAAAGGAAGCACACGCTCGTTAATATGAGCTGCAGGAATTCTGCTACAGAACACTCGAAAAATGTTTCCAATTCTCACTTACCCGTAACTAAGAAAGGTTCTCTTCAATAGAATATACAGGGGCATCACCCAATCTCTAAGCATCTTAAAAGTCTAAACTTCCATTCTTCTACTGAGAAGAAATGGGTGTAGAATAGAAGAGTATTCTGGAGGAATGATATACACTCCCACAAATGTTAGTCAGGTTAAAGTACTGTCATTTGTAATCAAAAATAAATTCTGCAACGTGATTTTTCTGTATAGTTTGTGGATCACTCTTGCGATTGGGAGAGCAGGAACAAATCCCATATTATGTCTAGGTTTCCCCTGAACGTAACATATAATAGTATACTATAAAATTAAACGAAGCGACCCCATCCTGCCTTCCCACCTTGCATTTGCACAGATGTCCATTTCTTAGATGACCGTTATACCTTCACTGTGTTTAAAAAACAGTCAGCCTATGTTGTGTCTGGGTTTTCGCTCATATGGCAACAGCGTTTTCTGGAAATTTTTGAAAAAATTTCCGAGGCTGTCATCCTTTCAATTAAACTGTGGAAAACGTAACTATTGTGAGAATGGTGATGTCACAGCCTCACTTCCATAGCTACAAACAGACAGAGGAACAACAAAAACAACAATTAAATATCTGGTTTGGTCTTCTTCTGTGGTGATGATTTTGAAAAGTCACTTCTCCCCTTACTGGCCTGGCATTAATACATTGGCATTTTCAGTCGTTTTTCGGATCTGAGTACTCAAGAATCTCTTTATGAATGCAGAACTTTTAAAATGAAATGACAAATCTTGACATTTTTTTTTTAATCAAAAACGTAGAAGTGTAAATGGGGCGTCAGACTATAGAGGCTGTGGATCAAACTAAAAACTCCTGACCTGTCGTGTTTTGTACGATTTTGTACGATTTTGTACGTGGTTCAAAGCATGAAATACTTCACATCATTTACACCGTGGTATTTCTTATTTTCATAAAACGGAGCTCATCCAAGCAGGGCATACCATCAAGACTGGTTTCCTGGCTGGAGATGACCCAGAGAATATCTGCCGAATAATCAGACGGTATCATATTTCCATGTGAATGAGAGAGTCAATAATGAAGGGAAATTCCTTCACAAATTGGAGCTGGACATAATAGAATATGTAAGTGTCTGTGTGTTCAATTTCACATTATAGAAGAGGACATAAAAGCTGCAGAGCTCATATGAATGGAGGAGAAGGTGGAACAGAGTGGAGTACAGTGGTGAAGGACAGTGAAGGAGACTATTCACACCTCTAGTAGAGCTCCAGATGGAGGCATGGGTCTGGACCGGCAGCACAGCTGCATAGGTCATATAGGTGTAAATGGTGGTCCGCTGAGAAAAACAACACACGGAACAAACCGAACACACAAGGCTGGTCTTAGCTGAACTAATAACGTATTCTGTATGGGTTGGGTTGTTCTGCGTGCTTTCCTCACATTCAGCACACAAACACATTACTTTATTTTATTTTTTATTTACATTAGTCAGAAATTCGTTGCAATCTAACTAGTTAAGCCAATAGTTATTTTAAGTTAAGTCTTGTGTGAATTGCATAATTCAAAATAAACTTAAAATTGCTCCACAACTATCGGGTTTATTTGGTTTAACCTTGGTTATGGGTTTATTTTCAGTGTCAGGAACATTGTACCTGTTACTATGTCAAAACAAAATACCGACATATCTAATCTCAGCTGATTTTCCTTTCACATAAAAAGGCCTCTAACATCATTATATATTCAGTAAACCAAGAGACAAGACAATTAATGAATTTTCCTTGAAACTCTGATAACAACTGCCTCAGATTTGATAGAAAAACCACAAAGTTCACTAAATTTTGCTTTCTTTTTGGGGAAAGGACGAGGACTCTCCATCTGGCACAGATTTTGGCACAAATGTGCCAAAATTGGGATTTTGACACCTGCTTCGGATGGTATCAGCCCTTTAAATGACCGTTATTAGTCGTAATCCCGACCATAGATTTGAGGTAGTATGAACCTATTCTGCCTATTAATTGGCTTATTAATTAAATACCAATTATGTTCTATATAGATGTACTACAATCTTTGACTGTGTCAGGGACATCCCAAAATAAGATCAAGTTAAATGTGTCTATCACGTTAGAAGGATTTTCCTGAAGTCACTAATCGTGGCATCGTCAGTCTCAGCCCTAATAGATAATAATAATAATAATAATAATATATTTTATTCATAACACACTTTACATTTGGATCGAATCTCAAAGTGCTACAAGGTAAAAGCCGATAATAGCCTTAATAAAAAAAATATAATAATAGTAATATAAAAATATGACCAAAAAGCAGCAGTGTTAATTAAAAGTTATAGGTTCTGCTAAAAGAAAAGTTTTAAGCTCTTTTTTAAAAGTCTCAGTTGTCTGTGGAGCCCTCAGATGGTCGTGGAGGGCATTCCACAGACGAAGGGCAGCAGAACAGAAGGCCCGATCACCCGTGGTGCTGAGCTTAGTCCGGGAAAGGAAGATGCGGTTTGAGTGTGTAGAACGGAGGGATCGTGTTGAGGTCAGTGGGGTGAGTAAGGTAACTAACTGATTTATGAGTCAGATAGGGGTTGAAGCCTATCCCAGTTAACATCGGGCGAAAGGCCGGTTACACCCTGGAGAAGTCGCCAGTTCATCGCAGGGCAGACAAATAGAGACACAATACCATACCTACACCTACGGGCAATCATAGTGTCACCAATTCACCTGTATCACAGGTCTGTGGACTGTGGTAATGGCTTGACACCATCTTCATACACATACATGTGTGATTTTAATGCAAAAGGGATGTGTAGCATTTGCAGGTGACTGTGTGAAGGACGCAGAGATGGAGCAGGTGGCTCCAGCACAGGAAGGAAGTTGATGAATGACAGCAGGCAGCAGTCATTATTGTTATTATCACCAGAACCGCCTTCATTAGAGAGAGGTGTCTGTGTGTGTCTGTTTGTGTGTGTGTGTGTGGTAGGCGTGAGTGATTGGTTTTTTCCCTGAATACACAACTTACTAAATCGTTTAAAGTGCTAATCAGTCATTTGTGCATTCACGCCTATACCCTTATTCGCAAGATGTATCCTGGTGTCACCTCTTCTCCCGGTCTTCTCCCGGTAAGTGATGCACACGCACCTCACCATCCACATGATGTAAAAGAAAAGCCGATTCATCGGACCATACCACCTCCTTCCATTGCCATGTGGTCTGGTTCTGATGCTTATGGGTCCATTGTAGGAGCTTTCAGCAGTTGGCAGTGCTCAGAGGTCATTTTGACCTGTCTGCAGCCCCATGCAGCTGTTGCGATATCACTGTGTTCTGTCACCTCTTAATCAATAACAGTATTAACTTTTTCATCCAACCTCCTGACAGGTAACCATGGCAACACGATAATCAAAGTTTTTCTGACCTTACCTGTCTGTGGTTATAATGTTATGGCTAATGGGTATGGTTGTAGGAGAGAGTTAAAGGAAGAGAGAGAACTTTGTGATGCTGACCGAGAAAGACAGAGGGGTCAAAAGAGGTAGAGAGAGGTGAGAGAGTGAGAGTGTTGGGTGATCCCCGGGGATCACCCAACACTCTCGCTCTCATTAAGCAGCCGTGTTTGACATGGGTGCTCTGTCACCCATGTTTTACTGATGACCTGCCCTTGAATGGTGACCAAAGTTCTCTTTAAGAGCAAAATTGTAATATAGTAAATAGTGTCTGAGCTTTTTGGGCGGATACAGCTACTCACGTTTAGAAAATATGCTTGACATGGTGCTAACGCCACATGCTGCCATATTCTTAAGTCTCAGCCGCCCACCATCAAGCTGGCTTAGCCGTTCAGCACCCTAGGGCCGCCACAAGAACTGTCTGCGCGCCACATCAGCCCTGTGACGCCTGACGCCATGACCCAAGTCCACTGTCCTTGCTGACATCATTGCCAACCTCCACAGAGGTTCAGCACATCTGTTGTGTCTTCCATCACTCTTCCCCAGTGACTCCACCTACCCCTCCTGCCTCATGGTTGTCCTATAGAGGTGCTACACCCTTCAGCCCTGTCTCCTGGGCGACCTCATCAGGTTTTCTGCTCACAGGCTGTCCACCTGAGGTTTCCTGCGCTCGCCATTTTACAAGCCCCATTTAGATCACACTGGATTTCCTTTGCGTCACAAAAAAAAATGTGTATGTACATGTGTAAACTGTAATTTCACACACATGGTGCAAATCTGTCATAGTATGTATGCCGTGCCAGTAGATGGCGGTGTAAAATCAATACCACAGGAACACCGTGTTACTTTGGTGTTGTAATTTGGTGTTAAGAGCAATAAATGAATTAAAAAAGCATGTGAAATCGAACAATGCTTGTTTCATGTTGTACTGACGTGACAGATTCATACCAGACTTAACTTCTTACACTGAAATGCACCGTAAAATTTAGAATGAGTAGAACAAGCTTAAATATAAAATAAATGAAATTCTGTAACTCACGTGAAGTCGACTGATCGAAACTTTACGTTTTCTTTTGTGTTTTTTCAAACTCATTGTATTCATGTGAATTTAATAAACTTTCATGCCAGATTACGTAATTGGTTAGGAAAAAGTATAAATTCAAAGGTACTTAAAAATGTAATATCAACAAGTTCACGTAACAGAAAGATATTTAGTCAACTCACTCTTTATCTTCAACTTTTGATTGAATTTCATTCATTCGATTATTCTGTAACATTTTTAAACTTTATAAAATGATTCTAATTAAATTAAATTAAATTAAATTAATAATTTCATTTTACAGGCACCAGTATCTCGTTTTATTTAAGCTCTGTTATTCGAACACCTTTGTGTTGATAATTTATGGTAACCCATAGCGGTTTACGGTGTAAGCTACACAAAAGTCGACCATGCGCGAATGAAGGAGCCGTCATGTTTTTAAATGGAATGATGGTATGACATGTTCATGTCAGGAAATAACAATAAGATCTGAAGTCTTTTTGGTTCTTGAAGTGTAGAACTAGTTTTTTATGTGCTTCTCACTCCGGCGTTCCTGCAGCCCAGTGCTGACTGGACTTGCAGAGAGAGTTAAAGGTTTGTGCTTCTTCATTTGTTGTTGTGACACAAAAGCCCAGCTTGTTTTTAGTGACCTCAGAGACACTGGAGCAGAGAAAGACAATCCTGCTTAAGCCGAGAGGACTGGGGATGCTTTAGAAAACAGAACAGGGGCGGGGGCCAAATCCTGCCTCGACCTCTTCCTCTAATCCAGAGAGGAGGAGAAACTACAGGAAAGTCCAATTAAGTTCTGAACTCCCCTTCTCCCCTTTCTCCTTTTCTCTCTCTTCTTTAATACGTCTCACCATCCCACCTCCACTCAAGGTTTACTGTCGGCACTGAACATCAGCCGTCTGAACGCTGATGCATCCAATAACTAGTTTATTCACAGATGAACAATTTATCTTATAAAAAAATAAAATAAACGGGCTATACTGTCAGAGAATCAGCATTTCATGGTGAACAGAATCAAAGTTTCTGGATCAGTGATTTGGGATTTGGGACTGTGTTTCTTCTTCTAAAAACACAGTCGTAGATTGTCTGTGTACTGAAAAAACTGATCCTGACTAAAAGGAAATGCTACTATTTATATTTTATTCTTGCTTATTTTATTGACTTTAATACGTTATTGAATATATACAGTTTCAAAATTAATTTTAAAATGTACCGCCCTTACAAGTTACTTTAAGTTACAACAACTTAATTTTCTCTCAATAAAGAGTAATAAGAAAAAAAAAATAGGTCAGTGCACAGTCCTGACAATGTAAATGCAAACATGCTCCAACTTTGTTCTGGTTTGAAGCTTGACGAATGATGGAGTGATGGTTAGCACTGCAACATCACAGAAAGAAGGTTCTGGTTTCAAATCCAAAACGGAGGCCTTTCTCAGTGGAGTATGCATGTTCTCCCTGTGTTTTTGTGAATACTTCCTCCCAGAGTCCAAAAACATGCAGTAGAGGTGAATTGGTGACTGTAAACTGAGGCTCTATTATAAATCTAGTTTAAAATGAACCAAAAAATAATAAGTGCATCCAATTTAAATATATAGTTGAAAAGTATAACTATAATCAGATACATTTATATTGTGCGACCGCTTGAAATAATGACATTAAGTAGATTCAACAAAACATTTTTCACAGTGTCGACACTGAACTCTGCCCTGAAGCACACCACAAAAAGACATGTTCCATAGTTCAACATTATGAAAAAATGATTGTATTTATGTGTTATTTATTTACATACTGTGACATATGATATGTTCAAAACCATATATGCCTATATACTATGAATATTTCCTATTATATGTCTCTGCAATATTTCCTATTTATAACTGCAACATTTCTTATCCATCCAAAAGGAACACTTAACAATACCTGCAGTACCTGGGAGGTTCTGACCCAGTTATCTAGACATCAAAATCTGGTCCTTGTGGAAGTCACTCAGATCCTCTCTCCATTATTTTTGCTTCCGGCATCAACTTCAGGACAAAATGTTCACTTGCTGTCTAATATATCCCACCCTCTGTTAGGTAACCATGGGACCAGATAGTCAATTGTAGGGTTTACAATGAACCATATATCCTAATTAAAATCAGTATAAAAAGCCTTATCAAAATCAAAATAATGAAAATGCTCCACATAAACACTTCACTAGGGTTTCTTGAAAAATAAATATAATTTTTATCAAATTCTTTTGTCTAAATCTTGATATAAATTTTAAATTGAGATGCACTTAATCAAAGTGGATCAGGGTTTGGATGATATTCCTCTTTCGGACCAGCTGGCCTGTTGAAAGAGAAAATATGTAAAATAATGGGGGAAAAAAAGTTGTTTTCCCCTTAACAGTGTAATCCTCCCAACACAATTTGTTGAATCTACTTAATCATTTATGCCAAAAGTCTCCACCAAACCATTTTTTGTTTTTAATTATAATAATCATATTAAGATGAAAATAATCGATGTATGAGCAACTAGCGTGACTTTATTAAAGAAATGCATCATAATGTGGTTGACGTGGATTAATTAATATGTATATGTTCAGTAGACGGATTATATCATTCAATAATAACTGTTAAGGTGTGTCAAATCAATGAACTTTTGTTGTTGCTTTAAAAAGCCTTTAGTTTAAGGTGCACCTGCTAAGGAGGACTTAGTTTGAAGCTCTAACACAGATATGTTCATTCCATTAGATAGGTAAAGTCATTTAATTAAACAATTCAAAAAGTTAACTTTTTTGAATGTAGTGTGTTCTCCATATAATTGCTGTGTTAATGGTTGATAAGGAGACAGAACCACATTATAATGGTCTGAAATCCAGGTGGAGGCGATCCAGAAAACTCAACCATACATGTAGTCTAACGTCTAACGCCGGCCCTGTGAGACTCATGAATCTTCATAAATCTGGTCTGTGTGTTTCCGCTGGTGATCCACATTGTGATCTTATGCTGTGATGGATGATGTCCCGTTAACAATAGGCCAGCCTCTGTGCTTGTTGTTAACGAATGCTGTGTGTGATGAAACCCCCCCCCCACCCCGAACTCCTTACAGTGGCCCGGTGAGAGGTTTGTGCAATGAGGCCACTCAATATCTTGGTGGGTCAGAAGGAACATCTTCTGTGACGACTGTCTGGCTGCTAGAATGTTCAGGACTCTGATCTAGTATTTTTAAGATGAGTAGGATGCTTCAGATGAGTTAACTTTTTATTGATATGCATACATTTTTATTGAGCTTTCCGAAGTTCCTTAACTCCAGGTGTGCAGACTGGTTTTTGTAGAGTTGGTTTGCTGCATGGAAAGTTAACCTGTTGTGATCTTAGCACTTTGAGATTTGATCCAAATGTAAAGTGCGTTATAAATTAAGTGTATTATTATTATCTTTGGTTATTTTAAGTTAGAACAGGCCTGAATTACAACACTCCCAAAAAAAAAAAATTCTATCCTTGACTGTGAATACTAGGCTATTAAATCATTAGATTAAACACCATGAAATAAAACAATCCGAGAATTTGCTCTAGAACTCTTATATGACTACTATATCAAATCTGATAGAACCACAAAGTTCATGTTATTTTACATGTTTTCTGTGGGAAAAGGTAACCGTCCATCAACTGGCCTCTATCATTTCTTTTCAATCTATCCATTGACTGGTGAAGTCAGAAAAACATCAATTATCTGGTTACTATGGGTACTGTCAATGGGTGGGATTTATTAGACAGCAGGGTAACATTTTGCCCTGGAGCTGATGTTGGAAGCAGGAAAATACAGAAGCATGGACAAGCGTTGGATCTGAGAGCCTTTGACTGCAGGTTCTTGTTGGGCGTTCCTGGTCTGCTGTGAATTTCACCTACATGTCAAGCCTTTGTGTTCCGTTCTCCCTCTGTGTCTGTCCTGTGATTGGTCATCAAGCTCACCTGTGTTTCCCCTCCAGCTGTGTCTCATTGTCTTGTTACGTCAGTGTATAAAGTCTGCGCTTACCGAACCCTTCTGAGCCAGTTTGTTGCATGATGTCCCCCGTGTCGTCACGCGTCCCAGCCTTTAGTAAGTGAATCCTAGTGTTTTTTGTTCCTGTTTTTCCTCGTGCCCTTTTTGGTTTAGAAATAAATATTTTTGCACCTGCTCTGCTGCGTCTTGTGTCTGCATTTGGGTCCAAGCTAAACCCAAAAGAGAGTTCATAACAGAACCAACTTGCACAGAAGGAAAGGTAAGGACAGACTTTATACACTGACGTAACAAGACAATGAGACACGGCTGGAGGGGAAACACAGGTGAGCATGACAGGCCAGAGGTACAGTAGTAAGGCAGATCTGCAGGTTTGGGCCAGGTTCATCTAAGGTCAGAGTAAACAAATTTTGACTGGACACTCAAGAAAACTTCTGGATTTCTCTATAGGCCAAACAATAATCTCCGAGAGTGATATTTTAGGTGCTCTTTAAAAAGAAGTAACACTATGATTAAGGATTTAATTAGGAAAGGGTGTAGCTTGGTGTAGTGAGGAGCAGGTGTTTGCCTATATTGATAGGGGAACAGCAGAGATGGTGGGGCGGCACCGGTGATAAAAATGCTGCATAATAGTAAGATATATTTATTAGCTCGGAATCTAAAACATTTATTCGTCTGTTCTACTGTCAGTCAAACAGCAAAAAAAAAATTCAATATATACATTGTGTCTGATTTGTATAGCAGATAGGGATTGTAAGTTACGGAGCCGTCTATTAGCAGGATTCCTTTCCTCTCTGAACCAGCCGGTCTGGCATCAGAGCTGATGAACAGTGACAGCTGCTGTAGAGCGTCTGATGTGATCCTCTCGGCTCTGTGCTGATCAAATCTCCGAGTACACACTATTAACTCCCAGCAAATTGTGCCAGATAGGTTAAACGGAGCCTTGTCTCTTTTAATATCACTAATATCTTCATTTGTTGTCAGGGCGTGAAAGGACTCATCTTAATAAACAGGCAATCGATGGGCAGAGCACGTCTCCCTTTCTCTCTCTCGCTTCATTTTCAAAAGGCTTTATCGGCATGGGAAACTGGCATTTACATTGCCAAAGCAAGTTTAAATAAAAATAAAAAAATAAATATAATATGATAATAATTATTTTTATGTAATTTTTTTATTATTATTGGAATAAGGTACTATGAACTGACAAGTTGTTTTACAATATTTCAAAAATTTACATATCCCCAAGTATGGAATTGGGGATGCTGGGATGGCAATGAGAGGTGTAAAAAATAAATAAATAAAAATAATCATCCATTACAACGGTATGTCTCTTTTTGAGTTTTTGCTGATTTGGTATTTAAAGTTAGAAAAACTTGTAAGGAGTATTCATTTTTAAAAGTTGGACAGAATTTTCATGTCCAGAAAGTATTTTTACTTGTTACTTTTTTTTTTTTTTTTTTACTTACTTTACTTACCAGTGTAGGATTCACTACTTCTACAACCTTTTTCCCTCACTTTTTAAAATCTTGCCCTCAATATCAAGAGGTTTTATTAAGTCATTATGTCTTTTATCAATTATACAGCACATTGGTAGACTTCAGCCTTTTTTTTTTTTTTGTATTAATTTATAAATAAAGTTGAGTTGAGGTCCTGAGTAACAGAAAATGTTTCAAACACTGTACAAGGTTTTTTTTTCTGACCCCACACAACAGATTATCTATCACTGTTCCCAACAGTAATCTGTGCCCTGTAGTTGTTTTGACCTAGTCAAATGAAAATGTATAAATTTAGTCCATCTAACAACTGAACTATCTTTTTTTCTTTCTCCAAAAAAATAATCTTCTTTTCTTATTACTCTCAGGGTCCAGGAACCTCAATCACAATTCAGTAAATGTTTAAGCTGTAGCTCAGTGGGTGGAGTGGCCGTATCCCAATCGGAAGGTAGCCCACCAGGGGCTACTTGTTGTAGGGTCCTTGACTACGACCCTGAAACCCTAGCACCCGGGCACTTCAAAGGGGCTTCCCACTGCTCTCCAAGTTTGTGGTGGAAATCGGAATGTTTATGAAATCCAAGTATATTTTTTTGTGAGTTTTCTTCAAGCCATTGCAAAGGGACTGACACAATGAGATAGCATGAGGATGTGGTGCAGACTGTCTGAGGGTAACTTATCCATATGTGTCAAGGTGACACAACTTCAGTATACGGAGAGATAATCAGAGGTAGTACTTTCTACTGACAAAATAATGTCTTCTTTCAAGATAGATTATTGTTGCAACATCGGTGTGCATGTCCCAACCAACCAGAAGGTGCTAGTCCTCCCAATGAGGACCTGTTTTGGAGGAAATGATGAAGAGGCTCCACTCATTTCTGCAGTGGTGGGTTCACAGGAGGTTGATCCGGCCCTTTACTCTGGACCAAACAAGCATAAACAGTCATGACAGAATGTTGAAATAGTAATATAGGACTAAAAAGTTTGTAGTGAAGTGAGTGAATTAGTTGGAAGGTTAGTAGGTGCATGTGTGGGTCTGTGGGCTGGGGAGGGATCTCCAAATCAAATGAATCCCCACTTCTTTGTAGAAAGATAAATCAAACGTGACATTCCCCAGATAGCATACGACACATTTATTTAGCAGAGAGACACGTGGAAGAGAGTCAAATTATCCAATATCAGAGAAGTAGAAAGTGGTTGGTTAAATGAGGCTGAGGGAGGCCAATTGGGGAGTCAAGGCGGAGAGTAATATTGGAGATAATAGAGAGTCAGAGGGGGGTAAATGCAGCTAAGGCGAATGAAGAAGTGGAAGACAGGAGAAAATCAGGTTAGACAGGAAAAGTGTAGACAATAAGGGAGTTGATAAGGGAGGACAGGTAGGCGAGGATGTGTTTTAGCTCCTGTTAGCCTAATACCTCCTAACAGATGCCGACAATACCTGACAGCAGCTCCAGGGCTAATTATGCCATTCACCTTGATAGAGTATCAAGCTTAACATCTCATCGAAAGAAACCTGTACAAGTCTAAGTTTATTAGGTGAACGTAAAACGGCTTCTTTTTCTTTCCACTGAAGTCCCTTTCAATAATTAAAGATGGTGAAAAAAAGCTGTGAGCTTATGCAAAAAATATTATTTATCAAAACATAAAATAAGATTTCTGAAACTCTGAAACCACCGTGTGAAAGGCTTTGTAAGTGCATCCCGTTTACACTCCAAACAATAATACTGGGGGCTTATGGTCACTTTTTAATTTAATGCCTGTTAGCGAGATAAAAACAGCAACAACATCTTTATATTTACATGAATTGTATGATTTTCAAGCATTATTTTTGATGAGCCAAGTTCCCTTAATGATGTTGGTAATTCGTTAACCTAAATGTTTCCTTTGAAGTCAGATTTCTGACTAATGTAGCTAATAATATTTAACAGTCTAATCTCCCAATTTGAACATATTTAAAGCTATTAAAATAATAAGGCATGAAAGGCCAAACATGACTGGAGGAAATCTAACTGATGCCTGATATCTTTTTTCTTTTCTACTGCATGACAACTTAAAAACTCTTGTTCATATTAGGTCAGATTCAAATAAGGTACAAATGTTATGAATGAAAAAGTTGTGCTGATGCTGCCAAGTAATTGATAAATGTAAATCAAACATTGTTTGGATTATAGAGAGAAATCGAATTCTCTTAACTCAATATAGTTTGTTGGCGGAACATTATATCTTAAAAAATTGAGTTAATTAAAATAGATTGATGTAAAAATTTGCATTATTTCCTTTTGTTGGGCCTAAACAAATTTGTGTTGTGTGCTTGGGATGTCAGTTATTTTGTGTGTGATGGAACAGTAAGTATTTATTGACGTTGAGGTCAATCAGTCTCTAGATCTCCTTTAGTCCATAATCTGACCTGTATCACAAAGGAAGAGGTTTTATAAATGAATGTTGGTAACGAGCGATCTCTATAAAGGCCTGGTACTACGTTAAATTTGCTGCCTTGTCGCTGAGAATAACAAGTGGGGAAATGGGAACAGTTTGATATCAGCTATAGTTAGAATGTCTTCTCCGATGGTACCAATGATAAAGTTGGAAGAACCCAAAGCAAGTTTTGATTTATGAGAAAATGAGATGTTTGTACTGATTATGATAGACGCTCGTTTCTGGGAGCTGTTTATGGACTGGTATCTCCACTCCACGCTGAGTCTCTTAAAGTAGATTATTATAGTTTAATAATGATTGATTTATAGAAACTAATATCACTCTGACAGAGGAGCTATCAGGGTTGTAATGATAGGCTTGTTTTCTTACAGTCACGGCTAATTTCTTGATCCATTGAAAATACTTTCATTTTAAAAGGCTGAAAATGTGTGAAAGCACACTAAATGAGCCATAATTAGTACCTGAACACTGACCAGTGCAAGGGGCCTAATGTAGGGCTGTCTTCTATTAAGTTTTCAACAAATAAACAACCTTTTGGGGGCTTTCTTATGCTCAAACTCATGAAATTTCCCCCATGGAACAGTTGTGGTGAAAGATTTTGTATTTTCCTTAATGAAGAGGATGTGTGAAAATGACTACACCATGTCCCCTAGAAAACGCTTCTTCATTGGACTTGTTTTCACCTAGAAGTATGAAAGGTGGGACACGTGTTTATTGTATCAACATCCACCAAAGGTTCTGAAACGAAATGTACTATTTTTGGGTTATTTTCTCCACTTACAGGCTACTTGTTCTATAACAAACCTGTTCTATAGTTTAAGCCTGATGGACTTTAAATCTGGTGATTTCTAGAGATTAAAGGATTCAAAGTTAAATACAAATCATGGACTTTGGATTAACTGTATAGCTAGTGCATGGTGACAAATATCGCTGTCTTAAAAAAAACATTCACAATCAATGGGATAGGTTTGGTACCAAGCTGTAATAAATACACAATGTGCAGACACTATACACGTGAGGCATGGTTTTGAATATAAAAACATTTCAACCGAGAGTCAGAATGAAATAAAGATGATCTGGGTCTAGTAAGTAGTTTGTGAACTAGTTTTTCAGAAAGTCTTTGGCACTAAGACGTTTCGGGGAGATTGTGATCGAAGGGTGTATGGCCTCTGCAGCAGCAAGTATACCACCACCCCTTCTTGTCTGGATACTGGAGTTGGTGGCCGATGACTCTGCTGGGACTTTATTCTGATTATACACATCACATAAGAATTGTCCTATGGTCAGGACAGATAGAAGAAGGAAGACAGAATACTGGTAAAGGGTAAAAAAAAAACTAAAAGCAGGGAGTAGTTGTGGCCGAGACGGGTGTGGGTGGATGGAGAAAAATGATTGTGAGCTGCAAACAGACTCAAATTTAGAAAATAAGCTCGCCTGCATTTCTCTTTGAAGATGCAGCTAAGCTTAAAGTATGTGTGGCAAAGAGAGAGGGGAAGAAAATGAGGGAGTAAATTTCAAAAGTCAGTGCACAGTTTTCTTTTCATGCAGGTGTGCTGAAGGCAGTAGTTCAAACTCAACCAGCTTTACAATGTGTCTCTCAGTTGGAAAGCTCAGACATCGATTTCTGCAATGGCAGGAAATTGAAGATATGATCCAAGGATTGAATATCTGAATCCAGATTTGCTGTATTACTTAGCTAGAGCCTGTCAGTTGATATTAATCTGCCCTTGATAGTCTGACCGAGAAGTTTGGCAAGTCAATCCATGACTGGCAAATGGTGGCGTAGACTGATGCCATCTACCATTTTCTGGTGCCAGATGCACAACAGTTAGTGTAACACACAAGATGGAATGAAAACCCTTGATTGAATGGTTGACTTGGGACTGGGATGAATATCCTAGATTTGTGTAGGTCACTTGGATTTTATTTTGAGTGTTATTATTCACTATAATGATCATATTGCTTGTTTCTTGTTAAAAAAAAAGCTAGAAATATTTTTATTATCTTTTTCTGTTATATACTTAGGTTTATAACAACTAAGGTTTTTCCTGTTGTGTTTAAATCCAAGGTTACTTTTACCCCACTGTGATGCTACAGAGCTTTTGCGATCTCCTATACTGTTAAGCTGAATATGTTTGGAATACTCAAAACGTATGGTAACTTATTACCTGAGAAAATTGAAGTACCTGAAATACAATTTTAAAGTAATCATTTTTTTAATAAATTGAAATGATTGATGGTATTAACGTAAATGATTGAGCAAATTAAAAATGAAGCACCAATTCACCTATATAACCATGTTTTTGCCGTAATAGATTATTTGGTTCCACTACTCTTTTAGTTAAATTAAAGACGTTACATTCGTTCATTACTAAAGAGTTGTAAGTAGCTGTGAATTTAACCTTTTAAGCCGTGGTTATAAAATTGACAAATGGTCCATGTTAAACAAATTGTATTTATTTTATGGAAACAAAAGAAAGCAGATTTTGTTGGTACTAAACATTTTAAATGAGGAAATCTAAAAACATATTGCTTAGAATTTTGTCCTAACTTATTGCAATGGATTAATTTGAGCATGGAATTACAAGTTTTCAATACTGTAGAGTATTTTTCTACTGGAAGAAATGAAAGGGAGTGGATGAGCACCAGAAAACCTTACCGGTACCTCAGCGGTACTAGAGAGCCTTATCAGAACCTCAGCAAGGCCGTCTCTACCACCGACATCACAGACGTTTCATACAACCAAACTATCTAATTTATTACCTAGCTCCACTTACCTTTACTTGTTCTTCTCTTCCTTTGCATGTCCAGTCAGTTGAAATCGGTGAATGGTGGAAATTTGCAATAAAAAATGTGGACATCCACATCTGGCAGACAGACAGACAGGTAGCTAGATAGAAAGATAGATATATAGTAAGATGTCTGTAAAACCTTACTAATTTCCATATCGATTCTAAATGGGTTTTTTATATGGAACTTTTTCATCCTGTTCGGGCTTTTATACTGATTCTAATTGGAATATTGGGGTCCATGTAAGCTCGGCTAAGGAATTATGGCTCCATTCCAGCTTTGCATGAAGTAGGACTCAAATCAACTCTGCCACAAAATGATCCACCTGCTGCAGACAGCTTCATTCTTCAGGCCACAAATCTGTTAAACTCCAGAGTTCACTACTTGGCAATTTACCACTGTCACCCTTTTAATACCCCGTTCTATATTTAGAGATAACTGCACTGCTGCATGTGTTGTTTGAGCAGTTACAAGCTTGACACAGCGAATCCAAAAACTAACTCAAAGTGAAACCAAAACTTTAAGATTGTAAATAAAATAAGTCAGAAAGTAAAGATAATCTTTGCCTAGCTCTCAAAAATCCACCGGGTGTCTCCTCAGAGTTCGACTGATCCATATGTTGAGATGAACTAAGCCAAATGAAAAGCCTTTCTTTATCCAGCCCAGATGAACTGGCATTACCAGTCTACTGTACCTCTGCACTCTGGAGTCTATTCAGCACTTCCACAGCAGGACCGGCGCTTCACAAAGGTAAGAAAATGATTAGCCTCAGTCACAGGAAGACCTACGACTCTCGATGACGGTAGGAATGAGACCAAATTATACATTACTGCAGCTGTATTATTATTTCATGTTGTTGTAACTCGACTCAGAATGAATAGGTTATACAGAGTATAAACAATGGTTATTCAGGCATTTCATATTTTATTTGTATTCAACCAAATTAGCTTGTTGAAATTTATTTATATCAGACCCATTTATTTTCTCAAATGAAGCAGTTCCCATAGAAATATGAAAATATTCCAATATATACTATTTACCGAATGGCTTGTATTCAGTGACTTAGAATTATTGTTCTCTATTGTCTTTGTCCTACTGTTAATGCAAGTTGAAACTGTTTAATGCCTGTGTTGTGGTTGTCAATAAAAACGTGCAACACTTTGTTGGCATCTCTTTTAACAATTGGGATATAATATTCAACACTATTTTTTTTAGGTTCTAATCAGCCAAAAATAAAAATATTAAAACAATAGAGAGACCACGCTGTTCAACGAAACATTAAAACATGATTGGCAAAAAAGGTATATCAGCTTAGTAGATGTGATGAATTATTTCAAAAAAGAAACCGTAAATAACTATTATTTAAAGTCAGAATATGTGATGAGAAAATACTGAAAATACAAACCTTTGATAAAAATGAATGGGAACATAGCACAATGTAGCAAGTCATTACCGTAAACTATTATTCAGTCTAAATTACATATTATGCTGGTATTAAAACTTAAATAACAAACCTAACCATTTAGCAAGAGCATACCATCATTTCTACAGAAATAAGATACTGAACATACTGTAAATATTTGAAGTAATGTTGATTTCTAGGGAAAAAAAGTCCGGATTTTTGTAATTTACTTTCATTTTATGTAATTAACTATGTAACTGTAAACCGGTTGACATTACATACACATACAGTTTTTTGTAATCATTTACAGTAATGTCTCCGTGACCATACTTTCATGTCAACTTTATGGTAAAAAAGTTATTTTACCATAAATGATATGACTTTTCTTTTTCTTTTTTAACAGTATGTAATATTATTTGGTCATTTTTGCACGGACCCCTCAGAACTTTAGTTTTGTAGCATTTAACTTCCTGTGAGATTGTTGGTGCTGAGGGACACTAGTGTCTTGATTATCAGCTGGGTCATAAGTAAATAAAGTGCTAAAAGTTTCATTCTTCCTCCTTTTCTCTTTCTCTTTCTCTCTCGCTCTCTCTCTCACACACACACACACAAACCCACACACACACCTACTGCAGTCTGTGTCACAGCTGCTATACCAGTCTGACAGATCACTCAGCATTGCACCAGCAACTTAACACACCCATCCGTTCCAGTGTTTTTGACTCTTTTTTTGCCACCATGAGCTCAGGAAGCCGCTAAACTCCCGGACTAAAACACAACAGAGATTGAAAAAAAAAAGCATTCCAACAGGTAATGACAACAGTAATCTTCATCTCTTCACCTGCTTTTGACGATTTTAAATTTGAACAAACTTTGTTTCATACAGACATGCATTTCTTCCACAACTTACTACTGAAACTAAGAATTATCAGTCTGAGGTATGACTGACCTGTGCTTGTAGTATCCAGACATGACTGCTACATGATCCACCCTGGATACCGGTACTACTGGTTTAGGGTTAGTAAAACCGAGAGAGGGTGTCTGGTTGTTTTCTGTGGGGTTGTAGATTTACCCTTTCTACAGATCTTACCTGCTAATCACCATCCTGCTGCGATTGATCCAGAGATAGTTGCCTAATAAATCTTGAACTTTATGGACATGGAACGCTTGTTTCAGTCTCTGTTGTGAATTTTAATATCAATTTAGACAATGAAACACAAATGTCAAGAAGGGTGATTTGAGAATAAAATCTGAAAATGATCTATGAAATAGTCTTTGAGTAATTACATTATTGCAGCGATAACGATTCCATAATATTCCTAACTTTATAGGGACTTAAGTAAGGAACAGAATACAGTAGTTAAACCTGGGTGCCCATATCATTTCCTGTTTTCACTAGATGGCCCTATTATTTTCTTTCCAGACATCTTCAGGGCAGGACGTTTATCAAGTTGTGTGAAGTTTGAGGCAGAACATAGACAGTGGTGTTAGGAAAATTTCAAGTATATGGAGAGACATCAATATTGCTGTCCTGCCCAGGCAACATAGTTCATCAAAAAAAAAGGTTTGATAATTTTTAATCTTTGTGGTCTCACCAAATTTGAAGTATATTGGGTTAAATCTGTAGAATTGAGTTTGTTATAGTACAATGGAGAAATTACCCCAAAATAGATAATTTCATTAAGAATGAACTACATCCTGTTGTGTTTACATAATTGCATCCCCAGACTATTTGGTAGATCCTGACATAATAAACATGTCTACCAATTTGTTACTTCAAGGATGAAACAATGTCCGGGGGCCACTTCTATGAACTATACAAGGGGATGTTGTGAAGCCATTTTATAATAGGCTATACATAAATTCAACCCACAACTGACGCATGTGCAAAGTATCATGAGTTTTCTGGCAAGGTTTAATCCTAAAACGTGATTTATTTGGTGGAGGAGTAATAATGAGTGTTTCAATAAGGTACTCACACTGGCTGGTGCTCCAGTCCTAATTTCAGCCTTTTGAAAGCAAAGTGTTTACACAGTACCAAGTACTGTTTGGTGAATGATCTAAAATAAACCATACAGACCAACTGTCAGAGATTAGATCTGTCTCTGTAACTCCTGTTGCTCCTATAAATTTGATGAAGACATAACCAATGAAGCCTGAAGCTAAAAGCATCATCACATACTGTATTTATAGTATAATTCATTCAAATATCCTTCTTAGCATGCTCTACTGTTATTCAGAAGAATTCCTGCTGGAGATAATGAATGAAAATGTATTTAATTAGTAGATTAATATTGTAAATTAATTTACATAATTACAACTAAATGCAATCCTCCCATTATAACTATAGCTGATTTTTTGTTGTTGCTATCAGTTATTTTAGCTGATAGCAACAGCGTTCACCCAATTTGGTCTTTGTCAAAGTCTGTCAGATCATACTGCTTCTCTATTCTTCCTGCTTTCAACATCAACCTCAGGACAAAATGTTCACCTAATGCCTAATATATCCCAACCGCTGACAGGTTACCATGGAAACCAGATAACAGTGTTATAATAACTTCACTTTTCAGTGGTTATACTATTATAAAAGTATAAAAAAAGGTCAGGGAAGGTCAGAAAAGAAAGGTCAGGGAAGGTGTTCAAACGGGTATTTTCTTTGTTCGCTAGAAGGGTCCAGCCTTGAAATCTCTGGATACAATCTCTATAAGGCAATAAGAACACCTTCACGCTGCACAAATTGAGTTCATATTATCTCTAAGCTTTAAATGAAATGGTCCTGAGGACACTACAGCATGCATCTCTTTTTATAGGACTAAGCAGGACGGACCATGACTTGTTAACTGACCCTCATGTGTAAATTCATCCAATGGTCCCTCAGACAAAACGGTTTGTTGTTTTTTTTGTGTCTATCCACAGCAGTCAGCCCCTACCCTTGAAGTACCTCTTTCTGTGTTCATCTACTGGTTCCCAGTATGGGATCTAGCCATAGCAGTGAGACACTCCACTGCAACCGTTATCTGCATGGACACGGTCCTCCAACGCTGGAACAGCAAGGTCCATCACCAACATCTAATGTTTTAAAAAGATCTTATTGATTAACTTCTAACCACTTCAGTATAATTTCACTGAGTACGGTGTCCTCTTGGAAGCAGGCTGGCATAATGGGTAGCCTCAAAGTTGGAAGGTTCTGGGTTCAAATCCACCTGAGAACCTGGGACTTTTTTTACATATTATTTATGGTAACATACCGCCAGCTGTGGTTACCATAATTTCACAGTAAAAATGCTTTCACCATGTATAAGACATTATGGTAAAGTGGCTTTAGCAGCAGGCTCAGAAGGGATTTCCAGATATCAGGAGAACTGCTGTACACAGTCTGAGCAGAGCCCTGCTTCCCATCCTGAGTCGTTGGACGGTTTGCCAGAAATTCTTTGGGGCCCAATTAAAGTCATTCTCCATTGCCTCCCCAAACTCCTCCCACTGCCAAAGCCTCAGCCCTTCTGGTCTCAGTACCGGTTTGCTGCCTCGGTAGACCTCTGGGCCAAAAAAGACGAAAGGCCTCCTTCTTCAGCTTAAAGGCTTCCTCCACTGTTGGTGCCCACCAGCGGGCTCTGAAGTTGCCGCCATGACAGGCACTAATAACCCTCTTGCAACTAGCAGCTACCGCCACAATGGAGGACTTGAACATGGTCCAGTCAGATTTGATGTCCCCGACCTCCCCTGGAATATGTTGAAAGTTCCTCTGGAGGTGGTCGTTGATGAACTGACAGACAGTGGATTCCACTAGACATTCCCCGTTCAGCCCAACAACTCGTTTGGGTTTACCAGGTTGTCCTGCAGCCTCCCTCACCATCTGATCCAACTCATCACCAGGTTCTGATCATTGGAGAGCTCTGCTCCTTTCTTCACCCTAGTGTCCAGGACATATCGCCGCAGATCTGATGACACAACCACAAAGTTTATCATAGATCTTTGGCCTAAGGTGGCCTGGTACCAAGTACACTTATGAGCCATCTTATGCTCGAACATGGTGTTTGTTATGGACAGTCCATGACTAGCACAGAAATCCAATAACAACGCACCGTTTGAGTAAGATCAGGCAGACCGTTTCTCCCAAACCCGCCCCTCCAGGTTTATCCATCGTTGCCAACATGTGTGTTGAAGTCAGTCCTAGGAGACTCCGAGAATGCCGAATACTCAAAAGTACTGTTCGGTGTGTTGGCACAGACAACAGTTGGGGCCTTCTCTCATGCAACCTTCAGTCGCATGTAGGCAATTCTCTCGTTATCATGGGGGAACTCCAACAAAGAGGCACTCAGAGGGGGACTTGTGAGTATTCCCATACCCGCCCGACGCCATTTGCCATGCGTAACTTCGGATCAGGATAAAGTCCAGCCCTTCTCCAGGGTTTTGGTTCTGGAACCAATGCTGTGGGTAGAAGAGAGCCCAACTAAATCTAGCTGGTACCACTCCATCTCCTGCACAAGCTGTAGGTTTTCCCCAGCCAGAGAGATGACGTTCCACGTACCTGAAACCAATTGCCTACTGCCCATGCAGCTTTGCACCTGACCCCAACGCCTTTCCCTGCGGGTGGTGAGGCCATAGGGTTCCATGAAATTTGTTCGTGCCTAATCATTGGGGTCCTTGAAACATTTCAAAACAATAACACTGAAAACTTGTGTAACACAATCAATGTGAAATATATCGAACACTGAACCTTTTCAAATACTAATACTGCAAAAACACTAACACTGTGAAACATCTCAAAAACAAAAACTGCATAACACTTACACATTATAACATTAAAACACGCACAATGTGACCCATTTCAAACACAGTGAAAGCCTAACACTGAATTAATTTCAAACACTAACACGAAATATTTCAAACTCTAAGACTGTAACCTATTTTAGACACAAACACTTTGAATCAATACTGGGAAATATATTAGAAGAGACTCCCATCTTGCCACCACAAATGTACTGTTATGCACTCCATGTTCTTATACCTTATTAACTTTACACTGATTTTAAGTAAAAAATGCAGTAAAAAATACAATACGACATCAAGGTATCCGGAGCTGCAACAACAGTCTGCCAATCTGTCCAACTGCCAAATGTCAGAAATATTCCTTGGTTTACTATCTATCATATTTTATATTATCATTTAGGTATTAATTTGAATTTATTGTTAGTTTATGTAATGTCCTTGAAAATAGGTTTATAGTATTATCTTTTTCATGGTATTTTATGGTTAGGCTTTCTAAATAGTCACTGTATTTTACTGTAAATTCTTACACTTTGGTTTTTCTCCTGGTTCTCCAGCTTCCAACTACAGTCCAAAAACAATCAATGTTGTGAACTGGTGATTCTAAATTGTACGAACGTGTGAATTTGTTGTCTCTGGATAACTTCCCTGTTGCTTCATGAATGAAACCCTCTGTTTGCAGCTAATAGAGGGTTCAGCGGGATTTCCAGAGGATATCATTACTACCAGCCTGAGGGTCAGATGAACACGGTAGTCCTCCACAGAGACCTGCCAGGATTCCCTGATTGTGACACCTTGCAAATCAGCTTCTCATTCCCAGAAGGGATACAGAAAGTAAGTGGGAACCCTATAGTACATCTACTGTGTTTCCATGGATCTACTCTCAAACTCCAGACTCAAACTTCTTTATGGATCGAATAATGTTTAAAAACATAAATGAGATTGAACACAATGCAATGGTTGAACAGCTTGTATTTTGGTCTTTTGCAGTACTAAAAAAAATGACATGAAGAGATTGAAAGAGCTCAGGGCAGAGCTTGAGGTTTTCTAAAGGAAGCTGATGATCTGGTTTTTCTGGTTCGCAAAAAATACAGCGGGGCTGGACCTGAAATCTTATCAACTTTGAAAATGACTTCATGCTTTGTTTGCTGCTGGAGGAGATTTGATCAAGATATCTAGAAAATTATTAAAATTTAGCAGAGAAAAGAAGCGACTAGTCTTTTCCCTGATACAGAAACTTCCCACACCAGAATTCAATCTACTATTATTCTGAATAAACAGAGGGTGTGTCTGAAAACTGTCTTCCTGCAGGAGAAGCAGCCCCATCCTGGCCAGCCTTATGCGGCTCTGCGTTTAAGTGCTTACCTGCCTGACAACCGAGAAGGCACTAAGGTTCTCAAGCTGCTGGAGAAAGCCTTTTACCAGCAGCTGCTGTTTACTGTGGCCACCAATAGAGACGGAGAAGACGTGGTCACCACAGCTTCCATTCCTCTAAAGACCCAGCCAGACAAAGGGGCCGGAGAGTGAGTATATCTGTAGATATTTTTAATCAAGAGTCGATGAGGAATTGCGAGAGATCTGAACGGTGCGACTTAAATAGCACCATTTTAGTGCCACTTTTATGCAAGCTGAAATTTTTCAACTTCAAAATTGTTACTTACAATTCTCCAAATGCCTCACATTTATGGAGCAAAAGCCAAACCAAGGACAAGGACCGCAAATTAGCTGTGGCTAGATGACCTAAATACAGAGCAACAGTTTCCTGGTCAAATTAACAAAATCTTTAAAATAACAATCTTAATGTCAGCAGGACGTTTATACAGAAGAGGACAAGCAATTAATTTGAAACAAATGTTTTTTCTCTCACAGGGCCTTTTATATTGGTGTGACGGCCTGTGTTCTGCTCAAATATTGCTCTGAGTACCTTAATTCTGCTTACGTTTGGACAATTCTTGGCCCTCCCCTTGCTTTGCTGAAAGGGAATGTAAAATCCCGCAGTACTTGCACCAGTGTTATGGGCTTCCCATTAACGGGTGTGCTCAGGATACTCCTGGCCTCCTCTTTATGCTCCAAAGGAGTTTCCTTTGTTCCTTTTTTAGTAACAACTTAATAGAACTTTACGATAAGATTACGAAAGATAAAAGGAATACTATGTTGTCCCTTAATATTAGCATCATTGCTCACGAACATCTAAACAAGAGTATTTGAAAACATGATTTAGCTAAACTTTTAGGACTGACATCAATCATTTTTGCGATGTTATCATCAATCAATCAGATTTTATTTTTATAGGATTCATAAGAATAAAACACAAAGTGTTTTACAAAATAAAAACAATAACCCTCCCTCGCAATTAAAAAACACAGATACACATACATACACAAACATGCAAATACGTACATTCAACAATGACATTGTAATTAATTGGATAGAGCATTAAAAGATTAGTACTCATAAAAACAGGAAGTTAAGCAACAAGAATGGAGGAAACACTGTCATAAAGGTAGCAGTGTGCACACGTCTCTGGATAGTCTTCCTTCGGGATTCATTTCAACCCCCTGATTGGTCCTCTCCGGGCGCATTTTGGCCCTGGTGGTGCACCTCTGCATTAGTTAGGAGAGATTAGGGGTAAAGGTGGCTCATGGTCGGACCTGTATGCGTACGCCCCCTCATAATTATGTGAACAAGGACATGGCACCATTTGGCTTTCAGATATTGATGAAAACACCAGACAAAAATAGCAGCAACTCTGTTAACCTTTTTCATGGTTGATGACAAATTCATGCGGTTCATGTGAGACACGGGAATGAACGTAATGATTCTGCAGTGACATTCGCATGAGTAAAGGTATAGATAAAACACATTTAGTGTGAATACTGCATATGACAATAATACATGGCCGGCAGGGGCAAACGCGATACAACTAAAGAAAAATGTTTGTCAGACTAGAGAAAGTGCTCAGAGAGCGTAAACCTCCGTCAAGGTACAACAGTAACCCACAATAAAATGGTTTATATATATGAGCTATTGCCAGCCTCTACCTCTACTGACATTCAATGCCAAAAAACTGTCTGTCATTGACTTCAGCATCTCTGTTCAGCCCACTAGGCCCCCTGCCCCCTCATTGTCATAACTTTTATTTCACAATGCAATTGTTAATTGGAGTTTACAACAATTAACAGTTACAACATTACAATTGGATTTCATATAAAAAAAACTTAACATAAGTTTGTTTTTTTTTCACTTATATTTGCATCTTTCATTTAACTTATTCTGGTAGAAATTTTTTGGGAGAATTATGCATGACATTAAAAAAAAGAAAAAAACCCTGCAGAACCCTAAAGTACCTTTAGGATTCCCCTTATTTGAGACACATTGTGTTGAGTGAGTAATGATGTTCTTTCAGGGATGGATACCCCGACTCTGAGTACCTGAAGACTGTGAGGATGCTACTGAGGGATAAGGGCGTGGAATAGAAGACGGTAAACATGAAGTCTGACAAATGACACGCAACCCTGTGCCAAAAATGAGTCAAACGCATATTTGATTAACTCTGTTTAGATGAAGGTCCCAAATCACTACAGCGCTCTCTACAGATATATTTATTATAAGATTTATATTTTTTCTCTAACTAAAAATGTTCACTTTAAACTCATAATAATGAGTGTTATTATTGTATTTCTAGGGTAAAGTAAATGCACTCTCTCATACATGTCTGTATGAGAGAGGTTAATATTTATTATAATACTAGAAACAATACGAAATCTATTCAATGCAAATAAACACTGTTTTCAACCTCTTATTTCTTGACTGATTAGATTGAAGCGTAAACCCCGTGTCCTGTTAAGGAGTTTTGTCTTTTCACTCTCAATGTTCTTTTAATAATTATATCACAGAAAATATGAGGATGAATTTTCATTGACGCCACATCTGCCGATTATTGTTTTTGTTAATGCTATTATTATTAGTCATGTTAATGTGATAACCGAAAAACTGTTTCATGGATCATTCTCAAATTTTTTACCCACATAAACATTAGTGTGAGGAAGAAGTGGATTGATTTTCGGAAAGGTCGGTTGTTTTTTTCAGACACAAGAGTGAGCTTTATCACAAAAAGATTTCTGGCCATAATTTTGATTTAGTCCAAATTTGGTGCACATGAATCGACTCAAAAAGATCTAATTTGTATTCATCATATTTTACCCGTATAGTTCATATTATACTCACTGGAGGGAGGCTTCATTTAAAAAATTTTTTTTTTTTTATTAAAGGTGAAGCTGCGTATGAAAAACAGTGTTTTTCACTATTTCATTTGAGGAATTCAATCAGGTGTACAACCCAAGGGTTTGGGGTTATTTCAGGGATATACCCTTGCTGTCGGGAAAGACAACGTAGGCCTAGTTTTGGTTGTGATAATGTTATGATGGATTGGTTTTGGAAAAGTTGACCCTTTTTTGTAGGAATTTTGCCATTTTAACCTCAGATCCTATAATATATTAATAATTCTAAGTTTAAACAAGATTTATCCTTATAGTATGTCAAGGAAAAAAATGCTCCCATCAGAACCAACTTTTTTTTAATCAAACTGGCATGAGAGAAAAAGAACCTCATGCATTGCATATATCCATATATTTCCTTCCGCGGATGTCTTTCTCATACATGGACACACCATAACCAGATTTAAGCTGTTTTATTCAACCTGTTCTCCTCTGAACTACATACTCAAAGTAAAGTCTAAATAATTCCACAACAGGTGTGTTTTCTTAACCTCTGTATCTAAAAGACCGGTTAGACCTATACCAATATTTCTATCCTTGTTTGACTTTTTTTTTTAAAGGATAAAAAAGGCTATAGCATCATATTACAGTAATGTCATGAAACAAACCAATCACTGACTTTGCTCGGAAGCTCTTTGAGAACTACCGCATCAACTTTTATAGAAATACCACAAAGTTCATGTTATTCTACACAGTTTTTGTGGGATAGGACCAAGAGAACTCTGTTTTGCACAATTTTATATCCGATGGAACCGAAATCTGGATTGCTTTGGGGAACACTGGTTGAGGGCGAAAACAGATGGATTATTTGAATTTGAGCTGCAGGCCAGTATTTTCTCTTTATTTGCCATCAAAAACAAAGATGATCAATTCATGCAGAGAGTGACCATTTTTATGAAACCGTAATTTTACAGTTCTATAACCGATGCAGACTGAAAGGATCTGATTATTATAGGACACTATTTTTCTTGTCAACTTCCATCTCTTTTCCTTAACTCAACGTCGACCAAAGGCCGTCACCCAGGACGACTGGCTGTGTCCAGAGGGAGTCAGCAATGTAAAACTCCACCGCTGCCGTCTGAATGGTGAGGAAGATCCTCGTAGGACTGTGCTATCACACCTCTCATCTGTAGAGGTAGAGCAGAAACGGAAAGAAGAGGAAATCATATAACAAAAACATCCTCTCGGCCAGTCTGGGACTAACCTGACGGTAGAATATGTCTACCGGGCCATTGTTGGCTCTTTGTCTGGTGAGCGCTGAGGGAGTGGTCGGGTCTCTGATAGCGCTTTGATGAATAAGCAGCAGGACTGGAAAGGTCTGATCATCAGGAGATAAAGAGAGAGGACGACGTTAAAAAAGTGTAAGGGCGTCTCTATGAAAGCATTCCACTGTAAAGATCCGTCGCCTCAGGAATCCCTCTGCTCATCATAAGATTCCAAAGAATAACACTGGTCAGAGTCGCTGCCATCTATACCGATCAGCCATAACATTATAACCACTGAATGGTGACATGAATATATTGGATTAATGCAACTCTTCATGATCATCTTCTATCATGCAGCAATGAAATTATTTATCTGCATCTGGCCTATCCACAAGGAGCAGTGGGTAAAGCCTGTGATGCGACCTGGGAGCAAATTGCGGATCAGGGTCTTGTTCAGGAACCCTACAACATGTGAACTGCATGGGCAGTCTGGGAATCAAACTACTGACATTCTGATGGGCGATATAACCACCCTCTACCTCCTGTCTACAGTCAGGAGGCAAAGAAAAAAAAAAAAGCCCCTCCTAGTATATACATTTTTTAGAACTTTAGTGTTGATGTGCTCTCTATTGTTTTTTTTATTTATGTCTCTTTTCCTTTGAGTTTCTTTAGTGAGTACAAAAATGCACATTTTTGTATTTATATATATATATGGGGAAACATATCACGATATCTATTGATGACAATAGATTATTTTATATTGAAATAATTTTCTAATTCCATTAAATTAAGTAATTTAACTAATGAGTACTGATCTCAACAAATGTTAATAAATTTGATATTAACCCTTTAAATGCTGCCCCAGTATTTTTACCATCAGTTCTGAACTATATATCAATTTATTTCCAGGATTTATTATAAGCAAAATTATTGAAATTCTTTTTTTTTATATTGCAAATGCCAAGTTTAATATTTTTTTGTAATTAACCCATTGACATGTAAATAATTTGCTTCATAACATTGATATCAATATATTATTTAATTTTCCTAAGTGAGCCTGTTGTAGGAAAGAAGGAGAATAGCAATTTGTTTTTTTTGACAATTATGGCTCAAAAAATGGAAAATGGCATCAAGAGATAGAAAAAAATGTTAAACAGCAATTAAGAAACAAAGATTCCATAATTAAAGACTGAGATTAAAGTCTATCAACATGGAATGCATGATTATATCTTTTCTCTGACACCAGTGTGATTAAAAAAAAAAAAAAAAGTTTTGATGGGGACATTTGTGTCCTTAACATGTTTAGAGATCAAATCTTGTTTACAAAGTAAATAATTTGCATATTATTGGATTCAAGACAAAATTCACCACAACCGTTCCGACCAAAATTGATGCCAATTGATTGATCACAGCCAAAATGATAAAATAAAATAAAATTAACAAAAAAGTCAAAAGTGTCCCCAGCGAAGCTCATGGGTTGATGAAGCTGTGGACTCTTCACCACCTCAAACCAAAGCTCAGTGCTGACAGTCGGAGGAGGAGAGCGTCATGAGATAAAAATATGGATCCATCTCATAACTCAACCATTTAGGCTGCAATGTTTTCTAAGCTGAACGGAAAGAAATGTGTTGAGAATGAAATAAAGAACTGTGAGGTCAGTGGAGTGGAGGAGAACGGGGTCTGGAGGAGGTCCTGGAGCTGCAAACAATCTCTCAGCCTGGTGCATCCCTGATGAATCACTTTGTCAGCGTGAGTGTCTCTGTATTGCAGTGAAAACAGATTTTGACCTGCAGATGGTGGACAGATGAGTGTGTGTTTGTGTGTGTCTGTGTGAGTGTGTATGTGAGTGTGTGTGTGCATCCAGCAGAAAATGGTTTCAGAGGCTCCTGGATGACAGAGGCCTCCCAAATGAGATTAGACTTTATTGTGAGTGCAAGAACCTGGCCGTAATTCAGTTTGAAGAGAACATCAGGCCGGCATTAAACTGGAAAGTTCACACTTGGCAATATGGACCATTAAGGGAGCAGCGAGGCTTTAGGTAAGGCATAAAGGTAGACGAGAAAAATAAGAGCAATATGCTGCTGAGTTCCTCCCACCACCTCCTACTGGAGCAGCTGCACAGTGGAACCTCTTCCATCCTTCATGATGGGTCTGAACCTCACAGCAGAGGAGGTTTAGAGGATGACCGCTGTGTCAGGCTTGGAAATATTAAGTAAATCACAATCTGTACTGTCATAATAAAGATAATGTGACCCTATCAGAAGAGTCATCATAAACGGTCTTTTTGACAAAAATCATCAGCACAAGGCCCAGTCATTCAGTAGAACCGTCCTGATGTCACCGGACAACATGAACATACCTTTCCTCAAACCATTAACTCAATTTATAAGCTTCTCATATTTCTTCGATTAAGAATAAAAGAACCAAGAAAGTCCTGCAGACAGGACCAATAAATATCTTGACCCCGTCTTCTGCATCTTCCTCTGTCACACAAACTAACTTTCATCTCAAGCCTACTTCTGCCAGTAGATCCGCTATCCCTCCTCTTCATGAGTCCAAACCATCACACTCATGCCTCTCTTACTTTGTGTCCGAGACGTCTAACCTGAGCGGTCCTTCTGATGGGCTCTTTACTAATCTGTCCATCCTCATCACTCCCAAAGAAAATCTTTAACTCTGCCGCTTCTAGATCGGCCTCCTGTCTTTTGGTCAGCGCCACCATCTTTAAATCATACAGCAGAGCTGCTTTCACTGCCATCTTGTAAACCTTTCCTTTCACTCTCGCTACTACTCTTATAACTCCTGACACTCTTTTACACCCACTCACCCATTGTTGGGACCATAAGACCTTAAACCCCTGCACCTTCTTCGCCTCTGTTCCTTGCATCCTTACTGTTCCACCTGCATCCCCTTTCATTCACACACATATATTCTATCTTGCTGCGACTGACCTTCATCCATTTTCTCTACAGCCCATACCTGCACCTCTCCAGGTTTTCGTCCACCTGGTCCCAACTCTCAGTACATACAGTATCACAATGACATTAGCAAACATCAAATTCCACAGGGTTTCCTGCCTGACCTCATCTTTCAATTTGTCCATCATCATAGCAAGCTAGAAGAGGCTCAGAGCCGATCCTTGGTGAGTCCCACCTCCTCTTTGAACCCAGCTGTCAATCCTATTGTACACCTTACTGCTGTCACGCTGTTCTAAAACATATCCTGTATCCGTCTAACATACTTCTCTGTCACTCCAGACTTGAAAGAAACCGCTACTGTTGAAGAATAAAATGAAGATTTAACAGGTGCAAATGCGCCGTGCACTCTTGTAACCACTGCTCTCATTAATGACTCATCAGTTACCACATATGCTGATCTATTTTTCATCTCTGTTCAATAGTGATTTTATTTTTTACTGTTCTAATTAGAAAAATAAGAATTAAACAGTTTTTTGTTTTATTTTCTCCACTCCCTTTTTTCTCATGAAAAGGGAAGATGCCTCGTTTTGATTTTCGTATCTAAAAAAATCAAACGATAAGCACTATTTTTTTGTGTTTCAATATCCTTTCACGACGAGAAAATCAAATTACCATCCAACAGATAAACGGACCCTTGTCCATATATTGAGTTTTGTCTTCTTCTTTTATTTAATCACTTCTAGTAAGGTGTAAAAAGCTAGTTATTTTTTATTTCAATTATTTAAAGTTAAGGGGTCCATTCTGCACACTCACAAGCAGAGACAGAGGTCCAAAATGAAAAAAGAATGAAAATGAAAGTAGCTGGGTGTCAGAGGGGTGACACAGAAACCTTGTGGCATTGATTGTCTAGCAGCCTTTGCCTGTCTATGCCCCGCCCCCCCAAGCCTCTAAGGTGATTTGTCAACTAAAAGACCATTAATCACTGAGTGGGAAGATGGCAAAGTTGCTTTTTAGAGGCAGACACTGGTCATCCATCCATCTGTTCTGGGATCCAGACAGTCCACACCGACCCTGAGGCTCAAGATCAAGGCTGAGGTGGAGACCCAAACTCTCAAGTGGTTCCAACTCCCACAGCTAAAGCACACGAACCGATGGGCTATTAAACATCACAGAACAGCCATAACACTACAACCACCTGCAATATTGTCTGCATCCCCGTTTTATCACCGAAAGTGATATCTGTGATATCACTGTGTGTTCTGACAACTTTCTATCAGAGCCACGAATCAACACTCCCAGCAGTTAGTGCTCCAGTAGCGCTTCTCCTGGAAGAGCATCAGATAACATGGGCTAGTCTTCACTCCCCACAAAATACATGTTATTCCTCTGAGTTTCTGTGGGATTGGAACAGGAGGACTCTCCATTTGGCAGGTAATTTACTGCAATGTACTTATCTTGTACATGGTAGTTACTATTATTATTGTTAATAATACAAGATATTTAATTTCATATTTAACTATTTTAAGATAAAATATGTCTTTTAAGCAGTAAAGCGTTTCTCATTTCCCAGTGACTGATTCTTGGGAATCAGTCACTGGGAAATGAGATTCTTGAGAACGAGGCCCTCAGCAACGCTTTATGAGTCCAGAATAAATGTGAATGTGCTGGGTTTCAGGAGATAAACTGAGTGATTGCAGGGAGAGGGAAGGGGACATAATGGATAATGTGGCCCAATTCCCTCCTCTGCTCCTTCAAATGTTTCCTCCCTCAACCCCTGATGGCTGAGAGATATTTGCCTGTTCACTTCTGGCAGGTGGAGAGCCTGAAGGACGGGGCTGGAATGAAGAAGGGAGCTTCTGTTGCTCTTTGTAGCTTCCTCATCTCTTATCCATCTTCTCAAAACCAGTTTTTTCACTCTTCCTTCCTTTCTCTGGGAGATGTCTCTCCATCTGCACATTCAGCTTTCTGGATTCCAATAAATGTCATCATTCAGTCTAACCTGCGGCCAATCCTGAAGCCAGACGGCGCAGAGGTGGCGTCTATGGTGTCCATTCATCCTACTAAGACCCTCACTCCTGTCACCATGGTCTCTTAATCAACTGCACGCCCTCATTCCTTCTTATGTTAAGCACTTTTGTAATTCAACCCTGGAGCTTCACTTCACTCCTTCCTTCATTAAGTATTTTCCTTGTGGCAAACAATAGAGGTGGGAAGTAATAAAGTACAAATGCTTTGTTACTCTACTTCACTATCATTTGGCCCAAACAAACACAAACTTCAATATGTTTCAGTTTCAAGCCTTCATCAGGGAGTCTAACATTCCATTTCATGAGAAGGAAGGACCTTTTATAGAGGATAACCAATGAGAATGTTCCACCTGCACAAAGGGGTGTGGCTTAGAGAGGAGGTAGACACTCAATAAGCCTCGAGCAGATCATTTTGGCCCAAAAGTACTCATAGCAAATGAATAAAAAAGCAACATAATTTGTTATAACTGTTACAGAGGAGGGAATTATGGGAATTAGGGAATAATTTCCTAGTTGTGGAGGAGGCTGAAGGATTATTGTGTGTTTATATCCTCTCAAAGGCACACACGGATGCTTGTTACGCTGGGCATTTGTGGTTTATAGGTTCCAAATAACCACCCCGTGACAGTAAAGGAATTTTAGCTGTAGTAAATGAGAGTGTTTGGAGTTACCTTGTGATTTTCAATAACACAACTGCAACTGTCCACCAGTGCAGAGTGAGCCTTCCAATCAAAAATGCTTTGAAAAGCTTTCCCTGAAGTGGGACTGAAGGACAAATGTTTAATTAGCATAATATAAGAAGGGAGACCAAATAAACCAGAGTTTCTTTTTGATTTTCATGTCTATATATACATCTATTCCAACAACACCGCCAATAGCAGGAAATTATGTTGTTCCTGTTTAAAAATATATATATATTTCTGGGATGTTTTTCATGTCCAGCAGGTGAGCTTCATCCACACTACAGGGGCTTCAGGGTGATGGTTGTATTATAAATGTACTGTATGTATATTTATATATATTGTGTGCTGATTCATATTTAGCTCAGCCGGCTGCAGAAAGAGACTACATGTATATAATGTTAAGAGGCGCCTGAGGATACGGTTTAGTGGTCATTACTTTCAACAAAATGAATTAAATGAAGAGAAAAAGAGATGATCTTGCTCCTTGGGTCAAATGAAAAATAGCTCTAAAAACATTTCATCCTGATAATGGTGCCTCGTACCATGTGCCACTGAGGACCAGTCGGTAAATCACTGATTGCGCTGATCAGTGACAAAAACCTCCCCACTATTTTGCTTCGTGGCACAAAGTGACCAATGATCTTTCATTAATCATTCATTTTCCAGACTTGTTGGACAACACTGATATGGAATCATGTTGTAGGAACCATGAGCATCTTACAAGATAATTATTTACAGTCTGGCCCATAGAGAAATACAGGCTATAATAATAATAATAATAGTGATGATGATGATGATGATGATGATGATGAAAGAAATCAATTTTAATGTGCGCCTGATTGTCAAATTGCCGCATCTTTATGAACCTGGAGTGTTTCACTGTCGGAACATTCAAATTGTTCGAGACTATCTCATGTCACCTAACTTGATTGCTTTCATTTATTTGGCATCAGTGTAGATTTTTCAATGTGAAATGGAAGTATCACAACTTCCTGTCTAATAGTAGAAGTTATGATTTCTTACAGAATTTAACTTTTGTTGTCATTTTGATATGTAAATTGCTGGCTTAATGTCTCGACAAATAACCCGATGTCTCTGACAAGTAACTTGATGTCAACTAAAACATCTGTCTATGATGTTTTTGACATACAACTTGGTGTCGATGAAATCTTAGTGACATTTAGATTGACGTATTTGAAGTTGTTAACATATAATGTTGTATGATGTTGATGCAATGATGTCTTAGATGTCATTGTGACGTGTAATCTAATGTCTTTGGGACATGTAACCTGATGACTTTTTGACATGTCACTTGATGTCTTTGATGTTTTTGGCACATAACTTGATGTTAGTGATGTTCAACATGATGTCTTAGATGTCATGTGATGTGTAACTTGGTGGCTTTGATGTCTTTGTGATATGTAGCTATTTCATATTTGCATTGAGAATTGCTCTATTGACTTCTTGTTCTTCTTGTCTTTCGTCTGTGTTCTTTCGGGCTCTACACAGCGGATCATCTGTTCCCATCCATAGTCCCCGTTGGTAATCATCCATAGTCACCTGCTGGCTAACAGTACCAGTGACGGTATTTGTTCACCCGAGCTCCAGCGGATCCGGTTTTGCGTTCCACATAATGATTTGGCATAGGTTATTACATGCCATTCCATAGGTCATGGATGCCATTCCTAAAGCGATCCTCCCCATTTATCCCGGCTTGGGATAAATGCAAGTACAAGATTTGTGACCCCCTTTATGGCTGGACAATAGTCCTTATTCACTCGGCCCTTTAAAAAAAAGTTAAACAAGAAAGAAATGATTAGTCATTAAATGATTATACATTCTTTAAGGGACTTTTTTTTAGAAGTGATTTAAAAAAAAAAAAAAAAAAAGGTTTCCGCAAGCTTCAGATCCCCAGGTGGGTCCAGAGGTGAGGGGGGCTCAAACTGCAAATGCCTGTTGTCAGTCTCAGTAATGGGATGTTTTAGGTCCTCAAACAGCGTCGAGTATCGCCTGATGCACTGAAGCTTAGGGTTGAATATCTTTCTCTCTGCTGAACCAGAACCGTCTTTTAGTGCTACACAACTTTCATCAACATCTAACCTTTTCAGTTTAGGTTTCATATAAATGCCAAAAATCTAAACTGTTCTTGGTTCGTAGTCATGGGATGCCTGATCCAACCCACCTGGTGCTCGGATACCTTCCTCTCTGGTCCGGTCCTTCCTCCATTTTTCAACCATTTGACAGCGGCTTGAGCTTTGGTCCTCATATTGAATGAGTGCAGAATGTAGCTTTGGCAACCATTTATGTGTGATTAATGGACGCGCGTAGCACCTGTGTGGGCAACTAGAGGTCAAAGTGACATTAGAGCCCCTGTAAATCAAAGCAATTAGTCAACGACTGATGAATTACTTCTGCTCATCTGTAAAGGTCCATCCGTGTGATCCTGATTTTTCCCTGATAACTTCTGCAGCACACCGAAGTCTACGTCTTCAGAGCTTTATGTGACAATGAAACCATCTCCATGACAATGGAACTTACTCCATTTGCTAGTTATGGTTGTAACATTTCAGACACACGAGCTGCAACCCCAAACTACTCTTAATAATAATAATAATACATTTTCATATTACATATAGATATTATATATGGATATTGTTGGATGTTAGATTCAGATGTAGTTATGTTAGATGGCTTGATGTTGTGAACACTGAAAATATAAGGATAAGAAACCCACACACATCGTCATTGTATCTTTTATGGTAAAATACCATATACTGAAAACCTATTTACAAAAGATTAAATAAAATAACTGTTAATTACAATAGATTCAGACTAATGCATAAATGATAATATATAATATAATGAATAGAGTCAAGCATGTTTTTAACATTGTATGTATTTACCCTCTAAAATTTTTAATCTTAAAATTATGATAAATAACTGTAAAATGGCAACAACAAAACACAATCAAATTCAAAACAGTGGTGGATACAGTGAGTTACTCCAAATCAAGTTAGAGTAAATAACTTAATTTTCGACAGTCAGAATATGTTGAAAACAGACTTTTGGAGCTAGAATACAAACTTTTGATGACATAACAGAAAGATTACAGAAAAGTATTTTTTTTGTCTAAATAACACATTTTGTGGTATGTACATTAAATGTATAGTAAAAAAACATTTAGCAGAAATATCCCTTTCATTTCTACGGAAACACAATTTTACAAATAGAGTGTAGGCCTATATTTCTGAATATTGTTGATTTCAAGGTAATTTTTTTGTAATTTCTATTTGATGTCCTTGTAAAGAGGTTTGCCGTATTTCTTTGGGTGGAAATTTTCTGTAATGTCTTGAACAAGGTCTGCATATTTTTTACAATAAAACTCTGTCAGCCAAAGCTGCCAGTATTTCAAAATAATCTATTAAAAAATATTTTTTTAAGTGGTTGAATCAAAATAATTTGTCATTTCCGTCTGCAGGGGGTGAAGGGATAGTTTGATTTTGAAGGAGGACCAAGTGACAGATTTTGATTCATCACTCTGTCTCAACAAAATAGATTAATATTTGAATGTAATCACATCCCAGGCTATTACTGAATGGACTAAATGGAATCACCTGTGTGGAGTAGTGATATGGAGTAAGACACAGGTATTTCATTAACGCTTCAGCAGACATGGAGGAGGTGGCATCACTTCCTGGCCAAATGAAAAGAATGATTGGATGGCGTTGAGCTGCTGAGGACGGCGAGGCATTGAGCATCCTAATGAGGACAAATGTCATTATTAGGAACTGCCGATCTGTCACTGATTCAATTGGCCGGTCTGCTGTCATTTGGCTCGTGACAGGAAGTGTAAAAGTGGAAGATGGTTCTGTGTGATTGAATTGGATCCTATAAAATCCCTCTTACAAAGATAAAGACAAATCAAAACGATGGGAGGCAAAAATGTCTCGGTTGATTAATCTCACTCAACTTGATTTTATTGGATAAAATTATGTACACAGCAAAGGTAGAGATGGATGTTTTTGTAGGTGGCGGCCAAAATTCAATGATTACACAAGCAGATGGTTCTCAAAAAAAGAGTGATTGCATTTCTTTCCTTTTTCTCGACAGACCCATAGTGTGGCTTCCACCTTTTGAATTTTTTTCAATTTACACAAGACTAGATTTTAATCCAAACATTGGTTATATGCATAAACATTATATACATTGGTTGTATATTGTATTACCACTGCTACTGTATGTAATGTAATACATCACCAAATACTATCATCATTGCTAGAAATGTACAAAATGTGTTTATTTTTGTTGATCTGGTCTGTAAACACAACATCTATTGCACGTCTGTCCGTCCTGGAAGAGGATCCCTCCTCCGTGTCTCTTTATGAGGTTTCTTCCCTTCTTTCGCTGTAAAAAGGGTTTTTTGGGGTGTTGTTCTTTACCCGGACCGAGGGTCTAAGGACAGAGGATGTTGCATCATTTACAGATTGTAAAGGCCATCCAGTTAGGTTGTGATTTGTGATTTTGGGATATACAAATACAATTGACTTGAATTGACTTGACTTAATGTCACAGGCAGAGGTTTGTAGTATGTGCATACAGAACATTCATTATTTTAGGTCTGACCTGTCCCTAGACGCAAAGGCTATGCAAATACACCAGATAGTTATGGAAATATTTTAAGTTTATTTTTGGGATGTCATGCAGTCGTGAATTAATTTAATTTAAAATGACAAATAAGCAGAACCGATTAAGTGGCATGTTGGGCAACAGAGGTCCGTTATGGACACAAAGCAAGGCCTCATCTAGATCCATGACATTGTTTTAGCTAAAAACAGAATTTGCATTTTTTTTTTCTCCCCTAACGTCTTTTACACACACATCTGTAAAAATGCTGAATCCAAAAGCATGAAGTACCTCACTGAGAATTGTGTTTTACAAGTTAATACAGAGATGTAGAAGTTGGTGTTTTCAAATGATTACACTTTCAGGCCCCACAAAACACTGTTAGTGTGTCAGTGTTCTACAGGACATATTCCTTTGTTTCTCTTAATGTACTGAGATAATGCATAAAAGATGAGAGAATACAGAACAAGACTTCTGAGGGGGTTCTGTGGTGACTCATACCAAGATGTTAGCAGCAGAGTGGCGTCTATGGATCAGACTTCTTTGTCCAGATATCTGACAGATTCTGGACTGGTTTGAGATCTGGAGGCAAAGGTAACACCCTGAACTGGTTGTTCTTTTCCTCAGGCCATTCCCGAACCTTTCCTGAAGTGTGTCAGGAGCATCATCCTGCTGGAAGAGGCCACTGCCATTAGGAAATATAAAGGCATGTGAAACCTTTACTTACCTTGATTTAGGGTATTTCACTGTATTTACCTCTGTTTGGAATTTTACTGCCTCTCACTTTTGCCATCCGACAGATGTTTTTTGTTTATACCGTAATTTAACGTAGAATTTTTTAAAGTATACAAAAAAAAATTCTGCCTTAGTTTATTATCTATTATCATATAATATCATGTATTAGACTGTATTTATTGTGATTTGCTGATTATTATAATATCCTTGCAAAAAGGTTAATAGTATAACTTACTTTCATGTTATTTTACTTTCATGTGTTTTACATGGTCACTGCATCTTTTAAAAAAAAAATGTGGCAACCACAGCTGCCATTAATATTTAATGTAAATAAAACAGTATCTTTATTAACAATGTATTATATAGGACACTAACACAAGACCACATCAGAAAAGTAAATATTGGATGAAATCATTCCGGTTGCATTTCATTTTGATGAAACATAATTAATAATAATAATAATACATTTCATTTATAATGCACTTTACATTTGGATCAAATCTCAAAGTGCTACAAAGCAAAAGCGGATAAAAGCATCAATAAAAAAATCAAATAATAACTACCGAACAGCATGTGAAACAGAATGTAGGCACCATAAGAAATAGAAGATAAGATAAGAAGATGCTTTATTATTCATTTCTGCTTAGTCTTCCCTGTCTCCAGCAGTTCACAGTTACCCAATCTGTAAACACATGTGATGATAATAAATGTACAATAAAACAGAATGAAAAACAATAAAGGTTTTACAATACATGCAAATTGAAATATTCTACCAGAACCAGCACCCGGGGATCCGTTACATCACTGCTGTCACTCATGAACACACACCAACACTAATAGCGTCCACAGGCTGTCATTGAAGCTTCATCCATTCCGTCTTTCCCTCCATGGCTGAGCTTCATGTTCTGTCAGGATTAATGAGCTTGTTGAGGGCTGATTGATGGATCAGAGTAGAAGCGGCCTGCTGCTTCCATCTACATGGCTTAATGGCCACTAAACCACTCTCCTGCATAAGGAAGTTAGCTCCACCATTTAGTTTCACACATCCTGATGAAAAGAAGAAACTCTTTCATATCATTTTGAGAAGCAATAACAGACAGCAATGTGTGCAAATCAATGTCAGGATTTAGGATATTTACCTTGAGTGAACCCCAGGGATATTTGATTGGACGCAAATGATATTTGTAACGTTAATGATCGGTTGACATTAGTCATTTTTACAGATGATACAGATATTTTGATCATGTAAAACCTTTAAAAGGAATTTTATCTGTAATTGAATAAAATGGACATCCTCAAATCTTTCATTGGATGTTAATAAATACACTCTCAATATTGAATCTGGAAATTAAAGGGACAATGACAGAATTATTGTATTAAAATATGAGATTTTGAAAATTGAAAGAGTCTTTGAGACACATTTTTAGTGCTTTTGCGGGACCATAAATTACCATGGAAACAACAGATTGAAGATTGTATGATGATGTATGTTATTTCTGTGGTAATTTATGGTCGTTGTTAGGGATGTATGTCATTTATTGCTCACCTTTAGTTCCTCACATATGTGACTGTGTGACGCTGTGGGGTTTGACCTTAAAAGCAACAATGGATTCAATAGTTCTCTTCCAAAAATTTGCCATATTATTATGACCACACCGATTCACTGTTTGTTAAGTCTTACTTTATGAAATTTGATGATCTGGTCTATAAAATAATGCAATAACGCAAATAATGTTTAGAGAAAAAATAATTGTCACTGCCAGACTGTATTCAAGGCTTTGCTAAATACAATATCCTGGAGCAGTTTCCTGTCCAGGTGGATCTGAAATAGAATATGTTTCAATGACAGAGGCACAATTCAAGTCTTTTTAAGGGCTTTATAAGGGATCTACATGATCCCTGGAGAAAACTGGAGAATGGAGACACATACAGAGCTTAAAACACCAATGGCAGCAAGAAGTAAATAACTTTTATTCCTATTGGTCCTCCATAAGGGCAGACTGGATGAGCAACTGAAACTCTATGCACAGAGCATGAATCAGATTTGACTGGGACTTCAAGACCCTCACTTGACACAAAGGAGTCAAGTCATTAAGGGTTGAACTGCAAGCTTTGACTCAATTCCTGTGCCTAGGGTTTTCTCCTGCTGCACCTCCTCAACAGCCTGATCATTAATGAACACAGGACAGAGAAGCGGACGTCTGATTCTCCCTCAGATCTATGATCATTTGTTTAGTTTCTGGCAAACTGATGTCTAAACAGGACCACTCAGTGAATTCTGCCACTACTTGGAAATGCTCAGGATCATCATGACTGAGGAGGGTCATCCAATCATTTGCAAAATTAAGGATTTGGCACTGAGTAACACAAGTAAAATATGTGAGAGGATGCACCCCTGCTGCAATCTGCTGGAATAAAAAAATAACATTTGATTAAACTTTGTTAATTCTGACAAGCATTACCCCACTTAAAAAAAAACCAATCAGCCAACAAACACATCAAGGTAGGATCGATAGTTTGTTAAAATACTGTATGTTGTTGTATACAATTAAAACCTGAGGAGAGAGCAATAAAAACCAACCTCACTAATATTCAGATATAGATTCATATTCATCCAGGTCATGATACTCCTTGAAGATTGAATCCGAAGCAACTGAACGTCTTGTCTAAAGATGAAGATCTTCCACCACTCCTGTAAGAGGCCTCCTCAGTTCTAACTTGAGATCTATCGAAAAGTTAAATCAGGAAGACTATCCTCTTGTACTTCTCATACCAACCTATTGTCCTCCCTTTTCTGTCATGCTCAGTCTTAATCACCTGCTTCATGGTCTGGAGCATTGGTTAATGTCAGCTGCAGTCATTCAGGTAGCCTCATCCATCCACTCTCCATGTCACACCTGCTTCTTTTAGCACATCACCATCAGCAGCTGGCTTTAAATATGACTCTCTCTCCATTCATCTAGTTCTTTCATGCTGCTGGTCTGGCCACCCTCCACCTCCCCATCACCACGTAGTCCTGGCAGATCCATCAGCCGCATCATTCACCAGCCCCAGCAGAGTCATCAGCCGCCACCACAAGTATCCAGACTCCAAAGCTGGAATATTCTATGCTGCTGACCCTTCAATCACAATCTCCCCGAAGAGTCTGAGCACTCAAGACTTTACTTACAGACTAATTTTCACACATCTTCTGTAGCAATGAATCATTCATATTTTTGTTCAAATCGTCCCTGGGGCTGTGAAGTCTTCAGAATATGCTTGCGTACAGATAAAAGAATATGTGATGATAACATCTTATCTTAGTTTGTGAATGTGCGTGATCGTTGGGATCTTCTCTGTTTTTATGATTTTTCTTTCTCCTTTAACCAGACACTATTTTCAGCTCCTGCATCCTGCAAGTCGATGTCTATCCACTGTTCCAGCATTGATTTATGGCCTGCTATTGTTGCCCCTCTCTGATATTGTTGAATACAGCAGACAGTGATTGCCTCTTCAGACCCCTTGCCACTCTGTACCGTGTAATGTCACCATCGGCCCCCCCTGAGGACCCTACACACACTTTAATTGGTTTGGGAAGGATTTGTCAGCTTTGAACTAAAGAGAGATGGCGAGGAAAGAGGAGAGAGTTGGAGATAAACGGAGGAGTTTGAGACAGTGTTTGTCCTCATTCTGCAGGAAAGCATGCAGCGATAACATGCACAGATTAAACACGTTTACATTTTACCCCGGAATAAAGCATATTCATTGCGCAGTAATGCACGTCACATGCAAAGAAGCCTTTAAATTGGACAAATCTGGGTGGAGACAGAAGGGGCAGATAAAAAACGTGTCAGTCAGACAGAAAACTGTCAATTAAAAATGATCTCTGAAAGCCAAAGCTATTCTGAAGTCAAACCTTTTACCTCCCTTTGCCAGTCTGATGAGCAGGGCTAGTCATGAGACACAAATCTCCCTTCATTAGAAGCATTTTACTATGAAGCTACAGACGTAGTACAATTAGTCACAGCCAATCACATGATGGTCTACAGACGGATCCAGACGTCTGAATGTGACTGTTGGTTGGAGGTCCGGTAGACACTCTGGGGGACGTGGCAGTCGAGGTGCCACACGGCCATGCATCACTCTGGGGTGTGTCTCCGTCAGCTCCATGCTTCACTGAGCAGAGAACTCACCATTCCCCAAATGATCCAGTGCCAAGAACCAGCTTCTGAGAGAAAATACAGGAAAAAGGGAAAATCTTGAAAGTCAGTCAGCACTAGTGATGGGCATTTCTACGATTCCAATGCTATTCAAATATTCCTATTTCTTTATTTTCACAAAGATGTCACTCTTTAACTGCTATGCTCTGCAGAACAGCTCTCTGATTTCAGGGGATATTTTTTTCTTTCAACAATGCTTTCTGTATTCACCCTGTCAGATCAGGAGATCGCAGAGCCATGAGTTTGTGGTTTGGGAGGCTGGAAACACTACAAGTTTGACACCAACCATTCATTCATGCGAGGACATTAGACGTCCATGAGGAGGCGAGTCAATCATGGAACTACTCTGTGTTCTCATCTACAGCGCTGTTTTATTACTCGGATGTTGTGGAACATTTAAGGGAAGGCGTACTGCTGCCACATTTCTACAAACCTTTCTGCTTTATCGTTGTTCCACCTTGCACCGCTAGCACTCCGGAGTCTACTCGCCACCGTGTTTGTGTCGACTCCGTCATCCTATTGGTCAGCTTCAGAACAGGATCAGACTGATTTGAAAAAATTCTGTCATGCCAGACATTTTCAAGGAAGGAATTAGTGGGAAACAAATAAATAGCTTTCAAAAAAGGCTGCAGGGTGAATCAGGAATAAATCTGACCATCAAACTGTGGTCGGTGCTAATTTATCAACATTCGCTGGAAGAGTCTGCAGCTCAGACACATCGTCATACTGCAGACTATTAACTCGCACACAAACTTCATCAGAGTTAAAAACCTTCGTCATCATCAAACCTGAACATAGCATGTCTTAATGCATCATCTTTCACATTGATAATCAAACACACTTTGTCAGCCGACATTATTGATTGTGCTGGGGGCGGAGCTTCTTCTGCCAGGGGCTTTACTCGTAGATGTAAATGAGTTCCATTCTGATCTATGTGATTCCTGTAATGTGTTTCTACAGAGCCCCGGACATGGACAAAAAATATATAAATCAATCAATCAATAAATAGATACATAAATAAATACATATAAAAAATAAGAAATAAATGAAGTAAAATAAAGAAATAATTAAAGTAAAACACATCTGCCTATTCCCCTCCGACAACCGCCACCTTATCGTGGTGGAGGGGTTTGAGTACCCTAGTGATCCTAGGAGCTGTGTTGTCTGGGCAACTCTCCCCTGTTAGGGTCTCCCATGTCAAAGATGTCCTAGGGGAAGGGTCAGACAAAGAGAGGTCAAGACCCCTGATTAGAGGAAAAATCAAGGACTCGAGTACCCTGCCCGGAGGGTTACCGGGGCCCCACCCTGGAGCCGGGCCCGGGGTAGGGGCCCGCCAGCGAACGTCTGGTGGCCAGGCCTTCACCCATGGGGCCCGGTCGGGTTTAACCCGAAGCAGAGACATGGGTCCGTCCTCCCGTGGGCCCACCACCTACGTGGGTGGTGCTTTCAAAAAGTTGCTTTCACAACTTTTTGAAAGCAACGTTTTTTCTTGGCTTCTCATTGAATATTAATTTGCAGTCATTACTGCAGTCTCCTAGAGATAACAGCAGTGAAACACGTATGGAGGGTGCTCGTCAGTTAATTATAACACACGTGAGGTTTCCGCGTGTCTTACTTTTTTTCACAAAAAAATCATATTATGATATATCATGTAATTATAAATTATAATAATTTTAATTCTTCCTTATTATTTTATTAGTGTTGTTGTTGCTGTTGTTAATAATAAGTATTATAAGTTATTTTATTATAATATATAAGTCATTACACATTATTTTTATCTTTTCTTAATGATTTAAATTTTCTTAATTATATTTTTAGCTCCTCTGTGTATAAATTTGAATTATGTTTTTATGTGTTTGTGACTTTTCAAAAAACTGCTCATAATTATTTTCCCGTGGTGGGATAAATAAAGTTGTTTGAATTGAATTTGAAATAAAAATTGTTATTGTATAAATCTATCAAAACATATTTTTCTATAAACTATTTATCATAATTGTACAACAATTGTACAATTATATATAAAATATTATAAAGCACGATAATCATTATCATCATTTTAATATAATTAGTTATTTGTTTGTTTGTTTTCACATCTGTACATAAACGGGATTGTAGTGTTTATATTTCTCTATTGTTTTGTGCGTCATATAATTGTGTCCTCCCCGTCGCTCTGCTCTGACTCACAGGGTCTGGAATGTTCCTGGCGCCTGCCAGTCACCTCAAAGTCCACCATGGAGGGAGGGAGCTGGCGGTGGTGCTGGTGATGGGGTCTTCGTGATGGATGGTGAAGCCCTGCAGAGCATATTGCTCCTGTAATAAAAGCAGCCCTGCAATCCACACGCAGCTTAGGGTGTTTTTTTTTTCTGTCTGTGGCCCCCGCGCCCCCTCCTCCACCAGAATCATTTTTAAAAGCGAAAACTGGTTTAGGTGTCAGAAAGAATGATGCCCCTCGTCAGACTGCGTCTCACCTCTGAGCGGCATCCACAGCTATATTCACATCCAGCAGCTCTCTGTTAGTAAGTTTTTTTTCTTTTTCTCTCCTGTTTTTAACAACAAGCCAGACACAAAACAACAACAAGAAAACAGACGACATCATCAAACTCACTGCTGCTGTTAGCGGGGACAGTGTTTAATACAGAACATACCAGATTTTTAATCAACATATTTGTTTTCTGATTTTATACTACATGAACTAATTACCCTTATCAGTTATAATATTCAAACCATAACATTTAACATAAAAAAGATTAATGAGACTACCCGTTTAAAGGTGCAGTCCGTAAAATAGTGGGGTATCTCTTTGAATAAACGGAATATTAAATTTATTATTATGTTTTTTAGTGTAGAATCTTCTTGAAATATTAACATATTTATGAAATGAGTTTGAAAAAAGTATATATAGATAGACTGGAGCTATAGAGCTAGCAGTATTAAAACACTAAGAAACCATTCTTTTTAATTAAATTTCGAATGCAGGACTTTTAATTGTTATGGAATATTTTCTCAGTGTAGTATTAGTACTTCACTCAAATAAAGTACCACCTGGCTGATTCAACACAATGGCCTCAGGATGGTGTGGACACTTTTACTCTGCGTTGGCATGACCGGCTCCAGATTGGAGTGGAAAGGTTTTGGGAAAGGGGGCTCACTGTTCTGTCCTGAGCTTCACTGTAGGTGGCGTTCTGGCTGTAGGTGCGAGTTTGAATGTGTTTTTTACTCTGTGATAAACTATCCGCATGTAACGGTTGAACCCCGACCCTTGAGCCATGTCTTCTGGGATTAGCAGCACAACCTCGAGCAGAATAAGCGTTTGCAGGAAATTGATGGATGATATTGCCAATATTTGATTTTAAGTCTTAGTCAGTACTTCAACTTCATCCAACGAAGTAACAGTAAAATTGTTGTTGAACTCAAACTAATAAATCTCACATTGATCCTGATGAGACGTTCGTCAATCAGACTAGCACTAAATAACATTGGACTAAACAAAAGAGGCTTTAGAAGTAGCTAACACATAATGTCATAATAATAACTGTATTACATGTTTTTTCCCCTGCCCCAAAAAGCAAAGAAGAACAAATTTTCTAAATGTTGCTGTAGATTTGTGATGTTTTCTGTATCTGGAGGAATCAGTAGACTGTGCAGTTAGCAGAGGAGCGTTGGGTACACAGGAAGTCACTGGTGACCTCTCTATAACCTCTGGCTTCAGTTAGACCACTTCCTGTTAAAGACATGAATAAAGAAACAGGTATGAGGTTTGGGTATTTGTCCATAAAGACAAGAACTGTTAAAACTGCACATGAACCCTTGTGATACACTTGGTCCAACATAAAGATCCTAAACTTGTTTACTTTAGTTTTAACGTCCACGCAAACCAAAGACCACTAACATTCAGCATTAGTTAAAAATTAGGAAAAATTCAGTAATAGACTTTCCCAAATGAACGATTATTAGTTAGAGGGTGCCAGTGTTTTGGGATCTTACCCTCCATGAGGTTGTAGAGGTTGCAGTAGTTGGTGCCGTGGTCTTTAATGGCGTACCAGGACTCCGAGACAGACATGGCCTACAAATTCATAACTACATATGTCAACGATAAAAGACTAAGTTGTAAAAGAAACACAGAGACAGGGAACACTCAAGCTAAAATTACATTTTCACAGCTATTATAATCAAGAAAAACCGTATTACCGAATTAACCGAATTAACCGTTTTAACCGTTTTAGCGCAATAAGTGAGTAAAAACTTACCGAGACGTGACAGCATGAGAAGAAATGATAGGGAACTAGCCGGAAGTGGATGTCATACACAAACCCAGAGAAGGGGCTGGTGTGTTTGGCCGCTATGAAATGGACAGAGGCAGCCTGTAGCTGCAGAGAGAGAGAGGGAGAGAGAGAGAGAGAACACATGTTATTAAAAGCATGTGATAAAAAACTGTGATGTATTTATTTAGTTGTTTTTTACAAAGAGCCCATTATATTCTTTGGATTGTCAATAAACACAACATATTTCTAAATATAATTGTTTAATTTCTGGTCAAGTAAATAAACCACATCAGACAGAAAAAAAGGGATAAGACAAGTTAACTTTATCCGGATAAGTTTAATTCTAAAACAAGACCTATGCTGTCGTCACTGTCACCAAGTGTACTATTCTGAAAAGTCCCCATTACCCTGTGTTGTACAAGCAATCCCCTTGATTGAACTCCTCAAAGTAAATGTAAAGTTATGTCCAAAGTATTTTTCTGTAAAACGGCTCCCCCTAGTGAGTGAAATACGAACTATTAGTGTAAAAAATTATATTAGAGACAGATCTCCTCGAGTTCATTTATATGCACTAAAATCTAACCAACGGTTAGGAAGTTAAGCCTGGAAAAACAGGGCTTTTAGTAAAAAGCTCCCTTGAGTGAGTAAAATATGAACAATTAGAGTAAAACACAACACATACAGTTGCAGTGCTCCACCCAGTGTCAGAAATATACGTTAGAGCACACTATCGTCTATGTGGTTATTAAATTTGAAGATGATCCATGAAATGTTTTTTTGAGTTATGTCCAAAAAAAGTATTTTCATTAAAAAAAACTCCCCCTTGTGAGTTAAATATGAACTACTAGAGTTAAATATTATATATACCCGATAGATGTCATTGTGTTGATTCATATGCACTGAATTTGGACTAAATACGACCAAAGGTTGAAAAAGTATGGCCGCCAAACTTTTGGAGATAAAGCTTCCCCTAGTGTCGGACATATACATCGGACCTTCCCATTATCATTCCAGTTGCGGGTATAAAATAAAAAAGAATTATGAACACAGGAAGTGATGCCAATGATGGCTGCATTCATAAACATACATAATATGAGTATAATTATCACATTGACTATGATGTTTGATCCTTTATGTTGTAATTGCTATATTTATAGAGTGATATATGTACATATGTGTTAAAAATCTTATTACGTTATTTACCATCACAAGGAATCAGAGCACTCTAGTCACACCTCGAGAAACACCCAACATGGGTTGAAACCCGTCGCCATCTTTCCCTCATTATGTGATATTGTGAAAAGTTTTACCGACCCATACCCTGATCAATAAAGGCTTCTTAATTACATCCTTGGTAGATTTAGCTAAAAAGAGGGAAACAGTTGTGGTGAAGATGTATTTCAAGAAGAGGGAGGAGCACAGGGTGATATATATGAGTGGAGGCCGGAGCACACAGGTGGATCACATTTTATGCAGAAGATGCAATCTGAAAGAGATTACAGACTGCATACATAGTAACAGGTACTATGTTACTGAGACTGAAGATCAATTATTTTAGACCTGTCCAAGCTTATGCAAATACACCTGATAGATAAAAAAGCTATTTTTAGTATATTTTGGGTATTCTGTCAAAACTTTACTCAAATCAACCACTGGGTAGAAGAGGAGCCTGTGACCATGCATTCACCTTGTACTGACACCGCTGACCCCCCATGGTGCAGCTGGCCATGGTTCTCCACTTCTTAATCTGTGACACCAAGGACTCATAGATCGTTTCACACGGGATTCCGAAGTACCTAAGAGAGAAGCAGGGACATAGGAATGATGGGTTTGTGATTAGTTAATACATTTAAGCTAATTTAAGGATAATTTCATCAAATATTCTTTCCCAGAATATCCCAGAATGAATACACTATTGTCCACACAAATGTTTTTCAGCAGACATTTTGAGGAGGGAGGAACCCTCACCCCTTTAAAGGTACAGTGTGTGAAATGTAGTGCCATCTAGTGGTAAAGTTCCAAATTGCAACTCATCAGCTTATTCCTCACTAACCAAAACACAGGATTCAATGGTAAAAAAAGAAAAGAAAAAGCAATCCAGTAGCCTGTCATGTGATGGGTTTAATTTAGATAGATACATTTAGTAATCTATGAATGTAGGATGTAAGAAAACCCATATAATATGCCAATAGTTCACTGTATAGACAGGTTTATCCTCAAAGCATGTTAAGGTGTAAAATTTCCCCATTAAACACAAATCTGCATTACAATGGCATTAGAGAGAGAGAGAGAAAACCTATTCACTCCATATTATAAGATTTTTATTCTGGAATCTTAGCTTTAAAATTGTTGTTTTTTTTAAAATAAGTGTTATTTTCCTTACTTCACGTGAAGGCCTTTATTTTGTGTGTATAAATGTCCATCCGTCAGAGTATTCAGGTTTAAATTCTACTGTGCAGCAGTTATTATTCTGCGCGTGTCTTTCTCTCTCAAAAAGGATGACCTGCACAATATTAGACCGATGGTTTTAATGTTATGGCTTATCAGCCTTTTTTGTTTTCTGTTAGACATGGAGACACCATAACCGAATTTTAAAGGGTTAGGATCCTGAAAATAAATTAATATCTCATAGTTATGATCAGGACTGATGTTAGTTAAAGGCATTAAGCCACTAAAAGTGTAAAATAGTATTAATATAAAATAATAAACAATAAATCTCAACATGATAGGCAGCAGAATATCCTCTGACAATCACTAGACAACGAAAAGAGAATATTAACTTTAAATAATAATGATTTACGATATCTGTGCTGAGGCACATAATACAGAATTAACTGATTACTTATATACAGATTCCTGAAACTTTCAATCAAACACAGGATTTTGTTTAAGTGTTTCTGTGATGGCAGTTATTCCAATAGTTTATTTGATCAAGAGAGGTATTGTTTGTATATGGTTGTTTAGATTTTTGCAATATTAAGCAAAAAATATCAAACTTTTCATTATGAAATCAAAACAAAAGCCATCTTCTGTCAAAATAAATAAAAAATAAATAAAATAAATGCAGCATACCATTCTACTTTGCACTGGGCATGGAGCGGGCCGGCACGGCAGAGCTGAACGGTGCTGACTGCCAGGACAACTGCTAGAAACAAACGGGCTGGATGCATCCTGCTCTTAATGCCCCCCAACACAATCCAGTCTGAACTGTATGCCATCACAGACATCAGGAGAGGAGGAAGAGGAGAAAGGCAAATATATCACAAGACAATCATGTGCTTTTCTGCAAAGGAAACTTTCTAAATTGAATTTATTTGAAGAGGAGAGACCAAAAAGAAGCTGCTGAGATGATGGTTTACTGGGACACCTAGTGGCAGCATGTAGTACAGCAAGCACACATTCCCACAAATACAAAAACACGCACAAAAATACACGTGCGCGAACATACACGCACGCACCCACACAGACCTCCAGACAGCCGTTACTTTTCAATCTAACGCTCATTCATTGCAGGAATATTTTTTGATTTATGCTTTTCATCTTTTTACCACTAAGTGATGTTGTACTTTTATAGAACTCTTCGCTTTCATACTTTCCTTTCTATTACTATCTTTCGCTACTTTTTACTTTCATAATTTTTTTAACTTTATACCTCTTCACTTTCAGATTACCACTAATTTTGTCATACTATTTTCTTTTATACAACTTATTTTTATTACCTTTCAACTTTTTATTTTAAATTGTTTTACTTTTTTACTTTCATATTACTACTTTTTTCTTTCATGCTAACCTGACTTACGTTTTTTATATTTAAACTTTTTTCCTTTCATACTACTAATTTATTTTTAGCTTTTATACTCTTTTACTTTTATATTTTACACATATTTGAGGGTCTGTACTTTTTCACTTGTACTTGAGTAAAGAACTTTTGTTAAGAATTCTAATTTTACCAGAGTCCCTGTAATTCATCTCCAGTAAAGATTGTCTGTACATTTCCCACATCTCTGTAGTTGAGTAGTACTCATAGTGTCCCACTCCTTCCTCCAGCCTACTTCTCAAAGTAAGTTACATGGTTCTTATTGTTTAAGACCGACAGGAACCAATGACAGCAGCTCTGGTGTCTGACCTCCATCTACTGGTCTGCCAGTGTAAGTGAAGTAAAAGTCCATTTACCACGGATCGAACAACTATAAATAGGGTTCATATCAAAAATCTCCCAGACAAGACAGAGAGATTTTTTACTGACCTACAGTTCACCAAAATAATAATAACAATTTGAATAATATTAATACTACTACTACTATTAATACTAATAATAATAATAACAACACTAATAATAATAATAATAATAATTCCAGCCCAGCCCCTGAGGCATATGCCGTGGGTCCTTGAACGAGACAGAAAACCTCAGCTCCCCCGGCGCTTCACAGGGTCCGCCCACTGCTCCCTCAGGGATGGGTTAAATACAGAGACAAATTTCACAAAAGTGTACTGTATGCATGTTCTGTGTAACATGTGATAAATAAAGGGAAGATTAGAAAAAGAAGAAGAATAAATAGTGCAGTTCTCTCATCTTTGGAGGTCAAAAGCCTCTAAACAAACTAAAGAATGAGACAGAAGGTGTGAGAGACAAGTGGCAGTCGGTATAAGGGTAGGCATACAGCTCATCCAACAGCACCCCTTCCACCCGGGTGCACCCTGGTCTCTGGGACTGTGCTCATCATTCCCCCTACACTCAAAAAAATAATCAGTTGAATTAACTTAATCCAGATGTGTTATCAATTTCGGGCAAACTGAGTTGTGTTAGATATATTACAGAAATATTATAAACATGAAAAAACCCAGACCTATGTGCAACCAACATGATTGTATAGAGTAACCGCAGCATCATGTATATAACAGCATGCAAACAAGTACTCAATACTTTGACTGCCTGAACTTGTGTAGAATTAATTTGGCTGGATTTAGTTGAGTTTGGTCCAAATGTTCTTGTCCAGGAAGAATGTTAAGATAAAGTGAGGATATAATATAAGTCCAAACCTGATTTGAATTAACCTAACAAATCTGTGCTTTTCCATGAAGCTCAATCCAAGCTCATTCAACCAAACTATGTGAAACTAAACACATATTGGTCATAACATTATAACCCCCTTCTTTTTTTTGCGCTGGCAAAGGAGCTCTGTGACATCACTATATGTCCAGACACATTCCTATCAGAACCAGCAAACACTTTTTTTGTTAGTAATTTTGTGACAAGGCTGTGATATGTATACAAGAGGGCTCAGGACGCTTCGAAGCATTAAGACTTTGTCAGGTGAAATCTGGGTAGGACGGGAACCACAATCCTACAGAACTTTCTTACTAGAGTTTACCTCAGCTGGTTGTTGGCCTGTCACTCACTGGACAACCAGTCTGTAGACTAGCAACAACCACAAATATAATAACAAGCAAATGTTTCCCAAAACATTCTTTTTCTCGTGCCTCTATTTTTCTGTCCACCCACACACAATCCTCAGCACTTTTAAAAAGGAGGAAGAGGTTTAGTCGACTTATTGGAAGGGTGGTGGTTTTTGATCCCCAACCTCTTTCATGAATGATTATGGAATGGCCACGGAGCAAACCACTGAGACCAGAAAGATTATTCTGGTGTGAGGGTTGAAGGTAATGGGGAAGCAGAAGAGAGAGAGAGGGAGGGAGCTTGTGAGAGTTCTGCATCACAGTGGCCTTGAGGGATGAACAGTAGGGAGTAGGAGGGGGTGAGATGCCAACATTCCTCTTTAACATGACTGCTAAAAGCTCTGCAGCACCTCCAGCCTCCAGTGGGACTTGAGCCACTGCCAGGGTTACAGCCACTCAGGGGAGACGGCCCTCTCCTGAGGAGCAGTGCCCTGCTCTCCACACTCAGACACTGAATGACAGAGAGCAGAGTAGGGAGCGTCCAGATCCAACATGACAGAACCAACATCTAAAAAACATGGATTTAGAAAGTGTCGGAGCACCACCTTTAGCATTGATGGTTTTAACTTCACCATTGGTAAGGTAATCTGAGTGTTTGTGTGTGTGTGTGTATGTGTGTATGTGTGTGAGAAGGTTTTTTGTTCTATTGTGTTGCTGAGCAGAAGCTGTTATTTATGTAAATACTTGCATTTTTGCAGTATGACCTAGAAGCTCCATCTATTTCATGTAATTAAAGCAAATACTGCATGAAATCATACATGATGGTAAAGCTGTTGCACAACAGCTGACCACACAGCCCTGCTGTGGATCCTTTGGAACACAAGTGTCTTGATTACCAATATCCGTCAGTATGATGTGATTCCAGGTGTCAATGATGGTTTACTGTCTGGGGAGAGATGTTCCGACTGCTGGATGTGGGTGACAGGTTGTGGTGGAGACCTCCATTCCATTTTGGAGATTACTGTTCAAATTTAACGTAGATGGTCTCATTCACTCCTCTCCCAAACCATCTGACCAGAATGTGAATGTTGTTATCATCAGGAGTGTCCCCGGTCCTTCAGATGCAGTTGGATTCCTGAGTCCTGTCCTGAAGAGCTGAGTCTCCTGTGTTGGTCGGGTCCATCTTCTTGTGGAGTGGTCGTTTTCAATCTAACCACTTTTAGCCATCGAACTAGAAATCTCTTACATTTGTTGTGGCTGGGCAGTTGAGGCGATGGACTAAAACTCTATTGGGGTTTCCCCAAGCAGGTTTGAATCCTACTGGCGAAGCCATTCTGTTTTCTTTCAACTTGGATGTGGATGATAGGTCATCGCCTAGACCCCCAATCCCTGTTTAAGGATTACTTTTCAAGTTTAAGTCTTCTTTCCCTCCTTTCCCAAACCATCTGCCCTCACTGTCCAGAATGTGAGCTTTGTCATCTTCATTGAGGATCCCTGGTCCTTGAGATGTAGATACACTGCTGAGTCCTGTCCTGAAGAGCTGGACGTCTTGTGTTGGGCCCTGTTCTTGTGGATTGGTTGTTTTGTCTCCCCTATCAAGGTGAGTCCTCACTGCATCGAATGCATTTTTATTTTTGGGTGCTTTGTCTTTGAGATGGACCAGTTTTTACTAAGAGTGTCGGGGTGTTTTCAGCGAACAGGGGTGTTGTGTTGGGAGGAGATCCTTCGTGGTTTCTCAGAAACTCCAGACACGTATGGGATGATGTTCGTTTGGATCTGTTCTTTCATATTCTGAAGGTTCTTTGCTGGGTTGATGAAAGCCCAGTATGGGACTCTAACGACCCACATTAGTGACACAACTTTCGTGGCCCTTTTCACTCTAGCGGTACCTGGGCCAGTGCTTAATTTGGAAAGAGTTCTTTGCTCTTCCATCACTGAAGAATTTTCCATTTTTTTAAAATGTTTTGTTTGTATTTAATATATATTTGCATCTGGATGGTCGCCACTGACGCTTGGCAGAAAAATACAGTTCGCAAATGAAAAAGTTAGTCGCATTTGCGACCATTTAAGTCGTCATCTGGAGCCTTGGTCAAAGGTACCACCTCTATCCAGAGTCCATGACAACCCAATTGGTTCTATAGACAGGATGAAAATGGAGGTATGAACTTGGTCTTTTTCTGAAAGGCGTGATTGCAGGCGTATCTCAGACTAAGGAAGTAAAGGGTGGTCATCCTCCGAATGGGAAGTCCAACAGTTTGATCCCTGGACTGTCCATGCAGTCTATATGTATCCTTGAGTATCTGTCATAGTGCGATTTAACATTTTAGGGCATGAATAGAACCACCTCAGCAAAAATAAAAGAGCTTCTATGCACGTTATGATAATGAGCTACATAATAAACAGATAATATTTCGAGCAAGAGGAAAACCTGTGCAGGACGTCTCTTTACTTTTACAGTGGTGTGTTTGCTGACTGGTGTCACTATGGGAACCAGCTGAGATGGGAGATTACCTTAACGTCGTCATTTTGACTGGAAAAAATAAATGTGTGTGTGTGTGTGTGTGTGTGTCTGTTGTCAGTTGTTATGGTAATTAGCTTAGGGAGTCATTATCACTAATGAAGTAGCCTCTTGTAAGCAAGTGTAATCTGGCTGAGGACACACACACACACACGCGCGCACACACACACACACACACACACACAAACACACAAACACACTCCCTAATTTTTACCAAATGCATCCCGATATAAAAAGCTTTTCTTTTCACTTGGGTCAAAAGTTGCATAGATTGTGATTTGCGTTTTATGTAGGAGGCCCTTCCTAACACCCTCCCCATTTATCTGGGCTTGCTACTGGAATTATAAGTACAGTGTGCTGGCTTATGACCCTTTGTGATAAGCCTTTTGATTTTTACAAGATGGTAGGGAGACCAGCTGAGATGTATAGTTTAGAGAAGGTGTTCAGAAAAAGGAAAAGTCATGTCTCAAAAATTTCTCTCAAAAATGGTCTTCGTCTTTAAAATTTTTTATTTGATCCGAGAGAAACCCCAAATTTGTCACAAACAAGGAGAGAACACAAATTACTTGCAACTAAAATCAAGTTTATTTTATGTAACTTGATCAGAAAGACAAAGTGAATACATGAAATCAAAAGATTTGAGAGTTGGGGGGATGGACAGACTTTTACACAAAAGCAGGTGAGCTGAATCGCCAATGACGACCCATCAATCAGGCTTTGAAAGGTAGAGTTAGAGGCCGTCATTTGTGACTTTACAAGTAACGCCTTCTTCTTCTGTGCACAGTTGCAAATGAAGCGGGAGAAAGCAAACGGCACCCACTGGCTCGCTTTACACGTGAGTTATCACCTGTCTACCCACACTGTGTAAAGACAATTGTTAAAGAACTCTTCAAATCTATTTCAAAGAAAATTTTCCCCCATGGTTTTACCTCCATAAAACCTAAGATATAAAGCAGTAAATAAATATTTGTTTATTATTGGCACACACATCCAACAAGATTTTATTCCTGCAGCATTTAAAGACAAGCATTTCACATTATATATATATAAAAAGATTATTTCCAATGTTGACACAATTAAATTCCGTATTAACAACATTCATTTTAGACCTGATAAGACTAAATTTGATTGTGTGTTACTAGTGAATGATTTTCTGAATTTCTTGTTCACTTCTGCTCCCAAAGTCCAAAATATTGATTTTTACGTGTGGAGTTGAGGCAGGAAGGCTGTGGTGTTGTGGTGGAGGATGTATGTTAAATAAGAAAGTTTGTTTTTGTGTTCAGGCTCACGGTCCCAGAATGCACTTTGCACCGATGTCTTTGCCGACCGCAGCAACACAGACCACACAGGAATTTTGAGCGACTCTCGGAGTGCAGAAGAGATTCTGGCTGATGAGATGCCAGTTCCTGATGAACCTGACGCCATTGAGAAGGCCGCAGTCAGGTAACACGTGCACACACAAAGAGAACCTTCTGGTCCCTGTTTCTATTTAATTCCATTAAATATGTGCTTTCTATTTCTGTTTTGTTCATTGAATATTTTAAATTAAGCCTCGTCTGAATGACATGTCCAGAATAAACTTAAAAGATAAATTAAAAGACGATAACTTCATTACATCACAGAAACAGCATGAAACAAAATAATCGTTAATTTTGCTCAGAAACTCTTACAATTACAGAATTGCTGTGAATTTGTATTAAACACCCACACCTCAATGAAAGTGGTCGTCATTCACTTTAATTATAAAGAGAATAATGTAGTGATTTTATGAACTTATTGATTTTTAACATGTTTGAAATAGGTCAAGTTTCCTGGTTGGTTTGAAATCTGTTCTTCTCCACAGACGTAGTTGGGCATCTAACAATTATTTCTTTTTTTACAGTGCTCAATATAAGATTTTAATGAGAACATGATGTTTATGTCACAGCCAACAGTTGTAGTATGAACATACATCTCCCCGTAGTATAGGTTGTATTTTTGGAACCAAAATCGCTCTGTGTGGGCTAAATACCGTTTTTGGCACTTATTTCTTTTACTGAACCGGAAAATAAATTATTTAAAGTCTTACCTGACCATAGAAGGTCAGGTAAGACAAGGTCAGGTAAGACACCAAGGTTATGGAAATGCATAACCTGGTGTTGAAAGGGGTCAAATTTATAAGAAGGTTAAAACAATGAGTAGAAATAGCATCGTGTTTAGACACGTCACTAGAATGTTTGTCTTCGTTTCACCGACGCGGAACAATCCTTGTTCATTCACGCTTTCTGCACTGACACTGAGTTTCCCTTGAGATGCACGCACTCACACATTTTACGTCAAGCTTGTTTTAATTAGCACCAAATTAGAGATGAATTTCTAGACACCTACAGTGTATGGAACCGGTCTAGGTCCATTTTGGTTAATAAAAACGTCCTGATGTATAGCTTCTGGCCCAAAATCAACACGGGGATCCTTCTGCTCTGACCAGTTTCCTCTCTGACTCTACAGCCCAGGTCTGAGCTGTTGGCAGTCAGTGAAATACTGTAGGTGTGGTGGTTGTGTTGCAGGCTGCGATGTCTCGTGAAGCAGCTGGAGAGGGGGGATGCGTCTGTGCTGGACCTGAAGAAGAACCTGGATTACGCTGCCTCAGTCCTGGAATCTCTGTACATGGAGGACACCAGGCAAGAAGCTTCCAATGCAGTTTTGCTTTTATAGAGCACCATCATGAAACGTATCAAGTTTAAGAGGTGTATGAGGTATTCATATTCTTGACTAGCAACTACATCATTCAAAGCATTATAACCACCAAGAGTTAAAGTGACTATCATTGATTATCTTGGTGAGATGTATTAGGCAGCAAGTTAATTGGTGTCAAAAATGATCTGAGATGAAGGGCAACCGTTGAACCGGTGCTCTCGGTGTTTCTCATATAACACTTTACAAAATTTGATATAAAAAACTAACAGAAACAATTTAACAAAGTTGATGAAACTCAAAATCGATTGTCTCGATTGACTATAATACCACTTTGATTGCTATTTGAAAACTGTGATTAAAAGTTTTTTTTTCTAGTGACGCTTTGTTCAATACACTGGGCCAAAGTCAGACATTCTGTTATAGTTTCAAACATTAATTCACTTGCATGAACTGTAAAACTGATGAATTCTTAAATGTTTTGACTTTGCCTGTCCCTGCAGGCGGCTGACGGCGTCAGAGGATGAGTTAGGTGACATCCAATCAGACGCCGTTCCACCAGAGGTTCGTGATTGGCTGGCTTCCACTTTTAGCCGGCAGAGGGGCCGGAAGCTTCGCCGTAATGACGACAAGCCACGTTTCCGCAGCATCGTCCACGTAGTGCAGGCTGGAATCTTTGTGGAGAGGTTTGGTTTTATTTTGATGTGACACGCTGGAAGTGGAAAGAACTGAAAAAAGTATTCCTCTTCCTCTATAAAAGTAGAAAGTAGTAATATGAAAAGAGTATAAAAGGAAAAAAGTATAAAAGTGAAAAGGAGTGGTGTGAAGTTAAACAAATAAAGGAAAGAAAGAAAGAAAAAAGAAGAACAAAAAGATTTAAAAAGGGTAGAAAGTAGTATCAGGGAATTAAAAAAGTATAAAAGGGAAAAGGGTATATAGGGAACACTGAGTAGCATGAAAGTAAAAAAGCATAAAAGTGAAAATAGTAGTGTGAAAGTAAAAAAGAATTCAAGTTAAAAAATATAAATGTGAAAAATAAAGTATCAGGAAAAAGTAGTAACAGCAAAAAGTGTAAAAGAAAACATTTTAAAAGAAAAAAGTATGAGGGTAAAAAGTACTAATATGAAAGTTAAAAATTATGAAAGTAAAAAGTAGCATTGCAGTGAACTGTAAACTGGGTCCAAACTTCTGAATGGTTCTATTCATTTCTGTTCTCTAACACGATTTGTGGAGACTTTGGTTAAACAAGCAATGATTCAAAATAAAGATAACTGTTTAACGTACCAAGTCTGTTGGAGAGTAAGGAGTAAAAATGTCAGATATTCATGTTAGAATATACGCCGTATTAGTAAAAGTGTGAAAGTTGTAAGTACAGATTTCTGAAAACTCTACTTAACTACAGTAATGAAGTATTTTTCATTTTCTACTTTTGTATAATAACACCCTTAAATATTAGGGTCAGTTATAGTAGTGAATTGTCATATTGCAGTATTTTGTTGTGCATTTCGATCTAGGTTTCAGCGTTATTGAATTGTTGTGTATATCTGTTTTAACAGGATGTACAGAAGAACATCCAACATGGCTGGTCTCAATTATCCCCAAAACGTCATCACTGAACTCAAGGTATTTATGTGTGTTTGCCAATAACTGACCGTAACAACTGTTCTCTGAGTGAAGAGAATCTCTACGCACATACATATGGTCAGTCCCCCCGATTGAACGTCTCAAATTAAAAGTGAAATTTGTCCATAATAGTTTTGTAAACAGAAAAATAAAAACTCCCCCTATTAAGTAGAATAGGGGTTTTTCATAAAAAGCACCCCCTAGTGAGTAAGATGGGAACTATAACATTAGAATTTTCATGTAAAATTATCATGAAAAAAAATATATTTACATTTTCTGGCATGACATCAAAGTACTTCTGTAATTCCATTTTCAACAACTACATAAGGTTAAATCATTAAAAGCAATTTGGATGCAACCCACATTGGACAAGGAGACACACAGAGGCGTGTGAACTTGACAAGTAGCAAAACGCTGACAGTCGACACGTGAAACGTGATTTTTAAGATTGTAAAGTTAGGGCAAATTTGTAACGCGAACAGCATCATCGTGATTTTATATCAGTTACTTGGTACCTATTGACTTCATTAACAATTCACAGCATTTTCAAAAGAGAAAAGATTATTATTATTATTACATTATAATTAGCAAACCGAGTCGTCTCGCTAATTATAATGTAATAATAATAATAATGTTAACTCATCCAACTCTATCCTTTAGTTATTCATAGAAACTGGTTAGAATAATACAAACACTGGGCACGTACTGATTTTAACTCTATACGTGTTAAATTAACTCAACAGATTTTTCCGGACAGAATATTAAATACCAGCAGACTGGTGTGTGGTTCCTCTTCTTCACCATTACTCGGACTTGAGAGCAATCAAAACTCTGTTCTTATTTCTGATGGTGAAAAGGTGAACAGGTGTGCAGATATTCACATATGAAAGTCCTGTTTGTATGTTCCAGCATGTCGACATGTGGTCCTTTGACGTCTTTGCGCTGAACGATGCGAGTGGAGACCACGCACTGAAATTTGTCTTCTACGAGCTGCTCACCAGATACGACCTGATCAATCGCTTCAAGGTAAGACTAAAGACCTCTACTTCCTGTCAGATTAAACATGATTTTCTGCGCCTGTAATTCTATTTATTCAAAAAAGATACACACTGCACCTTTAACATGCAGTTCAACCCTTTAAATAAAGTGGAATGAAAGTGAAGCATTTCAACTTCCAATCTGAGGGATGCACAGAAGTAATGTTTGCTAAAGAGTTAGTTAGCCATCTGCCACTGTAGACATCGCAATATATCATATAAGAACTATAGGTTAGATGATATCTGTGGAAGAATGGCGTTGCACAACTAGCTGTCAATCTGTAGTTACCTGTTTGGTGGATTCAGCTACCTGTCTGGTTTGATGACATCATCATAGACCCACCTTTGAACAAAGAGCTGAAGTGAGGACTAAGTCTTTCACTCCGCCCACCCACAGAATCACTGACACTACTGATTAGATAGAAACTCGGTTATCTTGGCTATGTTTAATATCTTTGCTGCACCAAGGAAGACTTATTTCTAGACTGTTATTTAAGTTAATTTCATATAATTTCTTAAACACCTCAGACAAATACTCAGATCTTGACTTTGGTGACCTAAATGGTGAGTTTTGATCACGTTTAAGCCCATGAAGTCACATCTAGATGGGAAATTTGGGTCCAAATAAACTAAAATATATTATCAAGGACTGAATAATCTAGAATTATTTAACCATGGTTCATTAATATTCATGCACTGACATTTGTCATTATGTGTCTGATTCAGGTCCCTGTTTCAGCTTTAATATCATTTGTGGACTCGTTGGAGGTGGGCTACAGCAAACACAAGAACCCCTACCACAACCTGATGCACGCTGCCGATGTCACACAAACCATCCATTACTTGCTGCTCAAGACCGGCATGGTGGTGAGTCTCAAACCGGGATTAACCCTTGTGTCCAGTGTTGAAATTGCGTGATGGGAGATGAGTTAGTTTACCAGAGGCTTAAAATTATTGCAGGCTTAAATATTATTATATTTTGAAGAAAATTTTCGTCCTGATTCCTGTCACATTTCAGCGCCCTATCCTGCACTAACTTATTACCACTCTACTGTATATCACATTTTACCTTTTCATAACAATGGTTGGAGTACATCGCCATTCATGGAAATGTGTCTCTTCCTGTGTCGAGTTCAGTCTAAATACCCCCCACTGAACAACCCAAATCTGTCAATCAAACAGATAACCCGTACCTATTCAAATAATATTTCCTATGCATTTAAATTGTGATCCTTATTAACCATAAGTCAAAAATGATTTCTAGATAAAATTTCATGCAAATACATCCAGTAGTTTTCTGGAATCTTTCTTAAAAAAAAAAAGAAGAAAAAACAGACCTCCAAGACAGAATAAATCAGTAAATTCAGTAAATGAAGATGTGCTAAAAGTCAATGTCTCTCTCTCTCTCTCTCTCTCTCTGTCTCTCTCTCTCTCTCTCTCTCTCTGTCTCTGTCTCTCTCTCTCTCTCTCTCTCTGTCTCTGTCTCTCTCTCTCTCTCTCTCTCTCTCTCAGCACTGGTTATCTGAGCTGGAGATCTTTGCCATCATCTTTGCCGCTGCCATCCATGACTATGAACACACAGGAACCACCAACAACTTTCACATTCAAACCAGGTAACTGACCAAATGACCAAACTGGAAGTTTTTTTGATATTCTTATCATAATCTCCTCTAATTCTATTTTCCATCTCCCAAGTTTTCTGCGAACATCAACCAGCAACAGCAAGCATCATGACAAGTGTAGCTGTGTTTGATTGACAGGTCAGGCACAGCCATGTTGTACAACGACCGAGCTGTTCAGGAGAACCACCACGTGAGCGCTGCCTACCATCTCATGCAGGATGATAATGACATGAACATCTTCTCTAATCTCTCCAAAGATGACTGGAGGTGAACAGAGATTATCTCTACAGTTTGCCTTTTGTCTATGTCAGTCTATACCAGTATCCCACTTATGAGTCTTATCCTGGTTTTGATCGTTTTGGGCACATGTTTTTTCCATCGAGCCCAGAGAAAGTCAGCTCTTCATATTCTTTACCTATGATAAGTATTAGTTTCTAGATACTGACTACTTCGTGCTGTTTGTTCAGGTGCTTGAAATCTATACAATCGGGCATTTGAGACTGGTTCCTTCATTATAATTCATTTGAAAACAGAGGTGGCAAAAGTACCAACATTCTTTACTGTTGTAGAAAAGCACAGTCATACTTTTGTAAAAAGTGTCTCTTGTAAAAGTAGAATTATTGATTCAACTTCTTTACCCAAGCACAATTGAAACTCTGAAATGCAAGTACGAAAGTAAAAATTGGTAGCATAAAATAGTATAAAAGGAAAAAAATATGGAAAAAGTCAAAAAACGTTTGAAAATATAAAGGAGTATGAGTAAAAAAGAATAAAAATGAAAAAAAGTAGAATTATAAACTATTAATATGAAAGTACAAAAGTAAAAATTAGTTTTACGAAAGTAAATATAAAGTATAAAAGTGAAAAGTATAAAATCAAGAGTATAAATATGAAAGTTAAAAAAAAGAAGTATAAAATCCAAAAGTAATCATTTGAAAGTAGAAATAAATAAAAATTGAAAATTGAAAAGTAGCATTGCAGTGAACATTAAACTAGGTCTAAAAACTTCTAACTGGTTGTGTTACTTATTTTATGGAGACGTCAGCAAAAGAAGTGTTGACTTAGAATAAAACATTAAGTAAAGAAACAAATCTGTATTGAAAACTTTACGTAAGCACAGTGACAAAGTTTTTTTGTTTTTTGTACTCTTCCTGGCCTCCTCTGAATTTAAATGAAAAATAACCTGAGAGGCCGTTTGTCCGCCAACAGGCCCACACAGTCCCAGCTGTCTGAATGGTTGGAGGAGGGAACTTTAAATGAGAAATATAAAGTTCTCAAGCCACTTTTATTACGTTTGTTTACATTGTCATATATATTTATATATACATAATAATACATATATATTTAAATGTATATAGCCTGTACACAAGATCACCTACATTTGTTTATAGCTTGTATATTTGTTTATTGCCTTGTCCATTTCATTTAAAATTATTTATATGACGTTCGTACTGTGAGAGCTCAGTTAACCTGAGTCAAATTACTTGTATGCATATACATGGCCAATGAAGCTGGTTCTGATTCTGATTCTGATTAAACCACTTACTGCAGAAATTTGATTTTTCTTTTTTTATGATACATTTTCTTGCTCTAAATTTCCAACATTATTAAATGAAAATAACTCATCAAAATAATGATTGAAAACTACAAAACTTTTCTAAAACAATAGATCAGAACTTTCATATTGCAAAACCAAACCCATAATGAAGTCTTCAGAGCCTTTCACCTCCCTATTACACCTCCACTGTGTTTAAACAGAATGAAGGGGTGGAGTAAAGGTTCACCAGGACCGCAAAACAAAGTATGATTGGGACTATTCATTTTCCAGGGAACTTCGGACACTGGTGGTGGACATGGTGTTGGCCACTGACATGTCCTGCCACTTCCAGCAGATCAAGGGCATGAAAAGCCTCCTGCAGCAGCCTGAGAAGTGAGTAGATCGGACCTCTGAGACTTTCAGTGTTGTTGACATCTACCCTCTAACCTGCCACAATTCCTTGACTTTCTAAAGTCTGTTATCATGGTGGCATGATTGCTAACCCTCTCACTGTTTGGTTTATTAATACAATTTGTTAAAGTAAAGATATCATTTTCAGGTCAAAGGTCAAATGAAGATACTTGGGACTGTGATAATACGTTTAAAAACAAGAAAAACCAGGCAACAAAGACAAAAAGTCCTCCTCGTGAATAACATGGATTATAACATACCTGACTATGAAACTAAATAATTATTGATTCAGGAAGTTTGAATCTATGAATATCTTCCCAACTTAACTGTAATCAGATGCACTGATCAATAATGGAAACTCCCTGATGGAAATATCAGATTATTTTGGTCCAAGTTAATATTCATTTTTGGCTTATTGTGCCTTCGTCAGCAGCTCAGCAATGACTCGGTGGTCTGTATTTTACAGGATTGACAAACCAAAGGCTTTATCCCTCCTGCTGCACACGGCTGACATCAGCCATCCTGCTAAACGATGGGACCTCCATCGCCGTTGGACCACATCTCTACTAGAGGAGTTCTTCAGACAGGTACTTAAGAGAATGCACATTTCGTTATCTCTTTCCATTCCATACTCCATCTGTTCAAATAGGAGCATTAGTCGTCTGTTGCAGATGTTAAACAGGTTTACTATTATCATTAGAGTGGCTAACAGGTTTTAACAGACCCATTTGTGAAAGAACAATTTGGCGAAGAATGAGATCAACATAGATTTGTTTGGCTGTAAGCTCACTGTTTCCAAAAGGGTCATAAATGTATATGCTTACATTTTGATTGGAAAAAGAGTGACGGCTAAAAATCATCTATTTTGACATCTGGTGGTGGATTTATTTTTAGGGGGATAAAGAAGCAGAGCTGGGTCTACCTTTTTCCCCTCTCTGTGACCGTAAATCCACCATGGTGGCCCAGTCCCAGATCGGTAAGATACACAAATGTACCTGATGCTACTCAGAATGACATTCGTTACAGTCAAAACCATAAATCCAATCAATCCATATTCAGTCCTTATTGTGTTTGGCTCAGTTGTTCACATGTTAAAATTGTTTAAGGACCACCCCCACCAAAAACGAGAATCTGTGTTAAACATTTTGTGGTGATCCTAAGGCCACAGCAGATTTATTGAAGTTATTTTTTTGTCGTACTGTCAAAAGCGCAGTAATTGCAACAATGGTGCATATTTATGTAATAAAAGAGAAGCAAATGTTTCAAGATTAGATTTAGATTTAGATTTATGTCCCAGAGGGATATTTGTTTCCATAGTCAGTACACATAGCAACATATAGATACGCACATATACAATATAATTTGATGAACACTGTTGGATGGTTTTAGTTTTCCTCTCATTCTCGGAGTCACCTGATCCTGGTGTTAAACATGAGATCCTACCTAATAGGCCCTTAATCAGGCTTCTAACTTGTTTATGACTTGTTTATTTAAAGGAGCACAACTAGATTTTAACATAAACATTGATATATTTCACTTCCAATATATGCATATAACTCCCCCTAGTGGACATAGGTGGTACTTTGCAGCCATTCATTGATTGTTTTGTTTTTTGATGACACCAAAGTTATCAAAAAACACATCTGATAGATTTGGTGTTACTTTAAGTCTTTCTTGTAAATGTTATTAAGATAAGGCTTAACATAAAATAACCAATGAGTTGGAGATTTAATATTATGTGGTTTCTTTCCCCTGCAGGATTTATTGACTTCATCGTGGAGCCAACTTTTACTGTGCTGACTGAGATGATCGAGAAGGTAGTGACGCCGCTCATTGAAGAGGCTTCTCGCTCAGGACCGGATGGCTTCAGACGCTCTAGGTGACACACACAAAACACCGCTCATGTCCTGTAAGACATTTCTGACATTTCTGTTAGAAAATACTGCCACCTTCTTAGTTGTCACACATAATGAAAGAGGGACGACAAAATTCAATACTGTGTACATATCGAGGGCCGCACAGCACTCAAATGGTCGATATTTAATCTGAGGTATTATGACAATTATTCTTATTTTATTTACAAAATTTATAGAATTTTGAACAAACCAATGGAATAGAAAATAGTCAGATAACAGATGAAATTCATAATAGATAAGAATATTTCATTTTTATGTCTCCTTCTCTATCTGCAGAGTTTCAAACAATCATTTCCAATAAAATGTTTAGAATGGCAGGCATCAACAACAAATTATTCTGTTTTTAATTAACAATATAATCTAAAAGGAACTTTAAATGACCCTCGGTAAATGGCTTGGCTGAATTAGCCGAAGTGTATAGTAAAATTAGACTAATACTGCAGTCAGGAGCAGCTGCACCTCAGAAAAAAGTATGGTGCATGAATAGCCTACAGGTGCATTTCGTATTAAATGTAAGCAACTTCATGTTTTTTTGTTTTTAAAGCATCAGCACTGACACATCTTATGTGGCAGGAGGGCGTGAATGCGCTCACCAGTTAAATAAAGAATGTGTTCTATTTACTAATAGTCTTGTGCGACTTACTAATACATTTATTAATAGCGTTTTAAATTTTGTTTAAAAAATTGAAACATATTCCCCCCCCCCCCCCCCCCAGGCTCTGTAGCATCTCTTCTAAGGATTAGTCCAACGTTTATTAGAGTGGGTAAATGCTGATATCTGACAACAGAGGCGCACGGAGGAGTTGCTCTTGATGGACACACAGGATATAGCAGTGCATTCTGGGATTTGTAGTATCTGTGGTGTTTCTATTGTATACCAGCAGGCCAGCTATTATAGAAATTAGATATTATCTCGCAGGCCAGATATAATTATCCTTCAGGCCGGATGTGGCACGCAGGCTTGGAGTTTAACATGTCTTCCTTAGAGCTCCAAACCGTGTCCACGACAGATTGAACTTATTTTCAATTATTTTGGGCAATTATTATTGGCCCAGTTATACTATAATTTGCTAACTCACCTCAAAATGTGATTTCAATCAAATGTTTTCACTCAGATCTGTGGAGGTGATGCACCGTTATAGAGCTGAGATCAACTATGTTACCTCATTTGTCTTCTTCTGTGGTGTTAATTTTGAAAAGTTACTCTGCCAACTACTTGCCCAGCAGTAACCCTACAGCCAAACTTCGGACACAGTTGGAACTGGTAACGTATGTGTGTGATTAATATATATACGTCTTCCCTTCTACAGTCTCAACAGTATCAATTGCAGTGATGGGAAGCAGTCCAGTGTAAAGAGTACAGGCTCAGAGGGAACCATCTCTTTGAACACAGTGGATTTCAAGAGCTTCAAGGACACATGGAACCAAGAGATTTGTTACAACAAGGAGACGTGGACGGGTCAGGCAGCCAAAGGTATCCATATTGACTTCTCAATATCTATCTTTAGGATTTGAACTTTAATGGGTGGTACTTACTATCATTGGGAAACCTGAGCCTTGGAATATGTTTCAATTGTGTGTGGAGATTCTCAATCATCCAGATCATGGTAATAATCTGGATGAATGAGAAGAGGCTTCTTCAGTTCAGAACCAATGAGAAGTGGAACGTCTTCAAGCCGAAACAGAAGTCCAGTTGCCTTGGATTCAACCCACATGGATTACAAAGTCTATATTCTGGCTGACATGGATGAGACACAGAAATGGAGCTCTTGGTCCACAGCCCTCAATCTCTCCTATACCAGTTCTTGATCTAGTACTTTGAGGTTTGATCCAAATGTAAAGTGCATTATAAATTAAATGTATTATTATTATTATTATTATTATTATCTAAATTAGGCTCAAAAACCAATAAGAATTTTAACAGAATATCTGTGGCGCTCGTTGGGTAATTGGTAATCCTTCTCCAAGGACATCCAAACCCTGTCCAGAGCCATGCCTTTAATCTTATTTGTATTATGTGATCATCCCTGATCTCTGATAGTTCGTCCTGTGCAGACAGTGGGATGTCTTACTTTGGTGCTTTTGCACACTCAGAAGCTCATCATCATTTGATCTTGTTGATCATGTTGACTTTTTCAAAAAATACCCACACCAGCTGGCCAGCGATGTTGGATTTCTTTTTTTCAGGTATATTTTAAGTTTGCCCTTTGACACTTACAAACATAGGACAAACATAGGATAGAACATGGACATTGTTTCAATTTCTCTATTTATCTACGTGAAAGAAGAACCATTCTGTATGCTCCAATTCAACCCATGTAATCCACAGCCACCTCTGTATCTCTATACTCAACCCAATACTCACTACATTTTTTTTGAAAGTGAATATTTTGTCATATCAGAATGTGTGATTTTGTGTGTGTGTGTTTGTGGGGGGGGGTGTGTGTGTGTGTGTGTGTGTGTGTGTGTGTGTGTGTGTGTGTGAAAAACGATGAATCGGGGGAGCAAGAAGAGAAAGTGGATGAAGAGGAGAAGAAAGAGTCGAAGAGAAATGTTGAGCCGGCCAGCATGAAGGAGGAGGAGATAAAAACGGACATGGAGGCGCAGGAGAAGACGGAAAACGGGAAGCAGCAGGAAGAGCTACAGCCTGAAAATGGAAACAGGGATCCAAGAGGAGGGGTCGCAGGATCTCTGCTGGGATCAGATCCAGATCACACAGACAAGAAGAAGCCGGTTGGTCACGCAGGAGCTCAGCAGTGGCAGTATCAGAACGGTAAATTTAAGTACTTTACAAGGAATGTACTCAGGCACAATTTTTTATACTTTAGGTTGTTTAATCCCCTAATATTCCATATTTCAAATGTACATGTGTTTTTTAATTCACTATTCTATTAATTCCCAAAAATTAAAAAATGCTTAGTCATTGTACTTAAGTAGATTTTTCAAACGTCCGTACAAGTGGCTTTTATTTTCTTACAATTTTTTTTACTTTCACCCCCTACATTGTAATAGCTGTACTTTTTACTCCTTTCTTTTCAAAACAGACTTCTTACTTTGGTCAATTATTTTTATTTTGAATCATTGCATGTTTTCCTCACCGTCTCTACTTTTTACTAATATACTACTACATTTTCATTATATACCTTTTCACTTTATACTTTTTAATTTTATGTTTCTCATTTTACTTTAACATTTTTTTTTACCTTTGTACTTTTTCCTTAATATTAATAATTTTCACTTTTATACTTTTTTACTTTCATATTACTACTTTTTCATTTGGGCTTTTTAACTTTTACAATTTTTAACTATCACAGTATGACTTTTAACTTTTATTATTTTTCTTTCATATTACTTTTCAATTTTATACTCTTTTCCTTTCACACTGCTACGATGTACATTTATACTTTCTTACTTCCATACTTCTTCATAATGCTACTTTTCACTATCATACTTGAATTTTAGAGTTTGAGTTGTGCTTGAGTAAAGAAGTTAAATCAATAATACTACTTTTACACTTTTTACTAAAGTAACTTTACTTCTACTGGAGTAAAGAATGTCTGTACTTTCTGCCACCTCTGGTGGGTAGTTAGTAGGATCACTACGATTTTACATATATACACTTTTTGATGGTAATACTTGATGTATAATGATTTATTTTTGTCACCACATTTACAGGTAGAACATTTGCAAGGTTTCAAATGCTGTTTTGCAAACAAACTGTCCTAGTATCCTGTCCCTTTAGATAGATATTTTCAGAAATCATATTTAGTTTTGCATTCTGTAAAACTATAGGTCAAAGCACAACCATTGAGAGGTAAAACTCATCCTTGCAGTCTACCTTAAAAGTCTAATTTGTTAGCTGTTCCGCTTCTAAGGGGCCAACTGACCCATCTGACCCCCCTGGTGGACTTTGTGGACCACACTATTTTACTGACTGATTCATGGGTCTGGTCTTCAGTTTCCTTTGTTGGCTAGGTTTCACACTCCATTGCTTTTTCTTGTTCTTAATAGTAAGAATAAACCTCCAAGAGTTATTCGGTAACAACGCATTCATCATCTTCTTTCACAGTGTTTTTTTAGTGATGTCTTGGACACTTTCTGCCACCTCATCCTAAAAACATTAAAAGCCTTCTCTTTGTTCAGATGGTCTGTTCTAGTCTACTGTTCAAACAGCACAGTGTAAGGAAGAGGATCCACCCCTCTGGAGATATAAAGAGATTTTTTCCAAACTAACATAAAAAAAACAAAAAAACAAAAACAAAACAAAACAAAACCCAAAAAACTGTATATATATAATTTTTTGTGTGTGTCAGATTGTGCATTAAAAAACATAGTTATGAATAGTATTCCATTTACCCAACTAGATGCCCAGAAATTGTACAGACTGCACCTTTAACAGGGCTGATTAAAAAGGTGGCGCTACATCATTAGTATCACTACATCATCCCAAAATGGATGATGTATTAATGCTAATGTTAGATTATTAGAGGCTTTCTTTTCCATGTAAAATATAAGTGGGCACTAATTTCCTGCCGCTCTCTGCAGAACCTCCGACCAACTGCCCTCAGAGCTATTACCAGAAGAAACCCTGTTACTGTGCCAGCTCCTACCAGCTATGCAGGTCAAAGGTCGCTGAGATACATCCCATTGATGCTCGGGGTAAAGCCAGGAGGTTGCAGCGCATCTCCCTGCGTCGCAGGAAGTGACCTTATCTCCCAGAGAGACGTCGGCGTGATGATTGTCATGTCCAGCGATGATGTTTCTCTCTTTTAACACCACCAACACTTTGTTTGTTGAACCATCTTTTAAATCTCCTCTTTCTAAATGTTTTATTCATCTTTTTTTATACAGATAATAAACCAAGGTGTTGTAGTTTTATGGATTTATTTTATAATTTTTTATGTCTGTATTGTCTCCACTGCCCTCTTTTTATTATTCTGCGGCTCATTTTACTTTGTATATTTTTGTCTTTATGTTGTATTTAGGACTGTTAAACTCACAAGGTTCAGCTGAATTGTTCATGTTGATACTTCTTTACTAACCTTCAATTATTATTATTTTTGATTTGATACAGTGTTTACCAGTATGGCCGAGGTATGTTTACGGGTAGAGTCAGGCAGTAAAGTAAATTAAAAATAATGAAAAATTCAGAAGGAACCCTTCTACGATCTTTTCTATTGCTGTAATTACGGTGAATTTGTATATGAATGTCTGTGTCTCATGTTTCCTTAACCCTGAAACTGCCCACACATTCTCACTAGTTCATCAATTCTCGCCCCAGCTCACCTCAATCCCACGAAAGCACTGAAAATGTTACTTCCATTTCTAAAAACATATCTCAGCAAATATTCACATCTCCCACAATGCCTTTATTAAAAAAAAAAAAAATCCATCTAGTATATAAAAAATAACTTCAGAAAAAGAGACATCCGGTAACAAAAATAATATTTAAAAGGTAAAAGTTCTGAAAGTACAATAATTATTGATCGTTACGATCAGTGCTGATGTTAGATAAAAGCATTAAATCAGTGAAAATGTCAAATAAAACCAATTTATAATATTTTATGGCTCTTTCAGGAAGGGGATGTTTATTATTTTGTTCCTCGAAGAACGTCGGCATGAAGTGAAGCATGAGGTTTTGAGATAATGAATCTTTTGTGATTAGGTTCAATGGTAACATCATATCTTAACCAAAGACAACTCAAAAGGTTTCTAAACACATAAAATGAGAAAATCTAGAGAAAAAAAAGCCACATTGTACTTATTCTATGGTGTTTGGCTACATTCTCCACTTTCCTCACCTTGTAGTCTCCAATCTCTTTCAAATTGCATCTTCTGTATAAGATGTCCTCCACCTGCGTGCTTTTTCCTCCACTCTCATATGTCAGCCTTAGCTCCTCCCTCTTCCTAAAATACATATTCATCGTAGCTATTTCCATCTTATCTGCAAAATCTACCACCATCTGACCTTCAAAGGTTCCTGTTCTTAACACCTTGCCTTCCCACCATCTCCTCATCTCCACTACTCCCTTCATCCTCATGGCCATTGAAGTTGGCGCCAACCAGCACTCTCTCATCCCTAGGAATTCTGTCCATCACATCATTCAACTAACTCCTGATATTCTCTTTCTCTTCCAGCTCACCATCAACGTGTGGGGCAAAAATGTAACAGCGTTCATCCTCACACCTCTAATTTACATCTGCATAGTCTTCACTTTGTTCTACACCCTGCAAACCTCCAGAACACTTGACATACTCCTCCTTCAGGATCACCTTATAGCATTCTTCCTCCCAATCATACCATGATGAAACAGTTTTTACCCTCCTCCAATGTTTTTATGCTTGCTGCCTTTCCCGCTGGTCTCTTGGACACACAATAAAAGCTTGTAGTGAACGTGAGTGATGGTGATGGAGATATGACTGTTCAGTAGATCATTGATTTACTTGATTAGTTAAAAATCAAGAATGAAGCTTAATAAGGGACTTTCCATGACATCTAAAGGGGTTTTGACACCTGAGCCACTGTGAACACTGGTGTTTATAACAAACAGTATAGACACTGGTGTTTATAACAAACAGTATAGACACTGGTGTTTATAACAAACAGTAAAGACACTGGTGTTTATAACAAACAGTATAGACACTGATGTTTATAACATCAGACACTGGTGTTTATAACAAACAGTATAGACACTGGTGTTTATAACAAACAGTATAGACACTGGTGTTTATAACAAACAGTAAAGACACTGGTGTTTATAACAAACAGTATAGACACTGATGTTTATAACAAACAGTATAGACTCTGGTGTTTATAACAAACAGTAAAGACACTGGTGTTTATAACAAACAGTATAGACACTGATGTTTATAACATCAGACACTGGTGTTTATAACAAACAGTATAGACAC